>WTSP01022037.1:0-53569 GCA_025331215.1 Actenoides lindsayi | reverse complement strand
GGTTTCGTTCCTTTTGTGTTCATGTGTTGCCCTGCTAGGGAGCTTTTGGAAGGCCCCCCCCCCCCATGCATTAGGAGCTCTATCAGGGCCCTGGCTCAGCTCCAGTGGGTGCTGGGTGACCCGCCAGCACGAGCAGCTCTGCCAACTGGGAAGAGAGCCCTGCATCTCCCAGTGTGCTGGGTGTTGGCAATAGCTGGGCCTGGATGTGGAGAAAACCCAAGGCCAACCCACCTTGGGCACATCGCCGTCAAGTGAGTGAGAGTACCTCTGTCCTCCTGCAATGCTTCAAGAAACATTGCCTCCATCAGTCCCTGGGGGAAGAGCAAAACCACCTTGCAGACAAAAGCCAGCAGGCTCAGCAGCAGAGCAGCTGGGAAACACTCACAGCTGACTCCCTATCCTTTACATGGAGTTCCCTCCACTCGTGTGAGCTCTTAAGGCCATGTTTTATATCCTAATTAAACTGAAAGAAAAGGAATTGGATAACAGTCTAAAAGATTTGCAAGCTACATCTATTTCACAAAATGACTCATGTTCCCACTAGTGTAGCTCATCAAGTCCAGCACATGCTCTAATGTGTGGGACTAATAGATTTGTAACAGTGATATCTAATATGAGTCTGTTCCGGTTACATACTTATCATGAGTCCTCACAGGCTTTCCATCAAAGCTGCTGAATGAAAGCACTTTTTATTAAAGAAAGAGGAAAAAACCCTCTTTGCCCATAAATCGCTCAGCACATTAGCCCCCAAAACAATTCACTGAGGCAAGGTCATATTTCCCTTACATTAATTTAGATCCTTGGAAAGTTCAATGAGATGAGAAGACAAGACAAAACACAGTGTCTTCGGCTGTCATGAATCAGAGTTGCTTCCCATCATCTAAGAATCCAACCGTGTAGCTAGAGAGATCTATAGGAAATATATAACAATTTCTTTACAGTCTTGGGGTCTGGTAATGATGATCCATATGTTGCCTTATTACTTGAGAAGGAAGGCAGTGACTACAAGGACAGATGGCTCTTGGCAGGTGAGAGTAGCTTTCACAGCCCTGTGGGAAAAGGAAAAGCCCTTTTTGATGTCAGCAGGCTTGAATTTGTCCCATGGTGTTGGGGGTCACCGCGATGAAGTGCAGGGGAAAATATTTTGATGTTTTTTTATTTCCAGGCAGTATTTCAGTGGGACAAGTCCGGATCCCAGCCACAGGCAGGAGTAGGAAATGACAAATCAAGTTGCAGAGGGACAGGCTTATGTGAAATATAGTCATGATGATGATGCTCTCCCATCCGCTGCTCCACACAGCAAGGAAAGCTGCCAGCTCTGAACTCTGTACTGTGCGCTGTCCCTTTGATACTGCAGCTCTCTCCTTCATGTTTACACCCTTCAGATATTTTTAGGCTTTCTTTCCACACACAGAAGTACACGTTGTCATCTCGTAGCCTTGTTTAGCAGTTTGAGGCTTCCCACATAAATCATTTTTTCCAAATGTCTGATCATTTTGTGATCAGAAGGCAGAAGGGGTGGTCTCGTTGCTCTTCTTTTAGCTTCCTCCCAAGTCTCATTATCTGGTCACATTGTGGTGTCCGGAACCAAGTGTGTGGTTCATTTTGAGGACAAATCAGAACTCCATAGGGAAAGGCTGTTTCCTTCCCATAGCATAATTTGCCTCCATGAAGACAATCAATTTTATTTGCGGCAACATACTATTTCAGAATGATCTCTAATTTGTTATCTACTAGCACCTCAAGGACCCTTTCTGTACCTTACCTGGTGGAAAACACATTGTCAAAACTGTTAATTTCTGATATAGCTGGAGGGGGAGGGTGTTCCCTGAAAACACGTTATGGATTAGATTGAATGCTTTTTGGTGGAGGGAGCTTGAATTTTTAAATTATTTTTACAATAAAAGCATATCTTCTCCCCAAGAAAATAAGGTTTTAATCTACTTCATTTTGAGACCTTCCAAATCTCTTCTTTCTGTGAGTTGTCTCAACTATTTTGGATAGTATTCTTGCACATACACATATTTGGCAGGTTTAGCAGCTAGCAAAGATCAAATTGCAGTAACAGATTTTTGGGCACAGTCTGGTCCAACTAGACTGACAGCTAAGCACTATAAAGTGTTCTGTAAAATAATAATTCCCATAACATTTCATTCTCCATAGTGGTCATGTTATCCAGATCAAACACTCGGTCCTTCTTTAAAAATTTCTCAGAACATCCTTGTTTCCTCCTTAGGCACCATTAAAGCAAACCACCCCAGATAATGAAATAGAAACACATTCAGCTTATTATTTTGGGAAGAAAAAGCTATTTCAGGCCAAATCCAATTATATACCATGTTTGTAACTTCATCCCAGTAAACCTTTAGAACCAAAGAGGTCCATGTTAGCCATTATGGGGTATTTAAAAGAAAAAAAACCCAACCCTCTTATTGCCATAGTTACTCCTTCCTGTCCCATCCTTGAATGAACTCCTACAACTGGCAGATCCGAATTGGTAGTTGACACGGATGTGAGAAGTTGGGTGGTTGGCAGCAGCATGACAATTACCAGTGGCCTGACGAGATCTACCCCTTTTCTCATCACAAGAAGCAGCTCCCAGGGCAGTGGCTTCACAACTGGGACCCAACCGTGGGTTAGCACTTCACTCTTCATCAGGTATTAAGCCCATCTCTGTACATGACAGGTCTTGCTGCTGTGAAATGCAATCCTGCTTCTTTACGGGCTCCATGGGTTATGGAGGGTGGTGGGTAACCATAGAAACGATGTTGTAAAACAGCATGGGAGTTGACATGTAATAAAATGCTACTGCCGTGCAACACCTGAACAGGGGCCTTCAGGAGGAGTCATTATGGATGCACTCATAACATGTTTGAGCAGGGATGTCCTGAGCAGAAAGTCGAGCACGGGCTGGAGGACAGAGTTAGCATGGGAAGGCACGTACCAACCATTAATGCAACTTAAACTCCTTAAATTAAAGCCCAGAAACCCACTATATTTACACTTTTTCATTCAGCTTCTGAAAGGAGCAGGTGATGCTGAGCTCTGCTCCCTGAACCTACACAGCTCTGGGGCTGTGTTCACTAAAATCTCCTATAAGCATGTGTAGGACCCTGCAAGCCTTGTCAGAATTGTCTGGAGGAAATCCTGTCTCTTCTTGGTTTGTTCCAACGACCAGTGGAGAATACTCTTCTAATTACCCAGAAGTGCTTAGATATCCTAGGAATAGTGGCATTCAGTAGCCTACATTAACACGCAGAAGCAAGTTCACAGATCAACATCATAAAAATATCAGTTTCTATTCTTTCACACAGAAGGTGAATGCTAACAGTGCTCAAAAAGACATGCCACACCAACGAGCTTTCAGTTTTAATACTGAGCTTCCTGACTGTTTCTCTCAAGATATTCCCATGAATCTCAGTATACTGTGGGGAATGTACAAGATACAACTATAAAAGCCATGGCTTCAGGAGGAGAGGAAGAGCAGATGCTTTTCCTCCACCTTCATTATTTATCTACACTGGGGACAGTCACCATATGGACCTGAGATTTCAAGCCAGCATTATTCCTTCTCTCGTCAGGTCTACATCTTCAGCAGTAGAAACCAGTGATGCAAGTGCAACACAGTCCTACACTGACACTAGTTTCTGTCTATGAATTCTCCTACACACGGGACATGATAATAAATCATACACAGAGCACAGTGATCAATTGTGGACAAGCAGCATGTTAGTCTCCAGGGCCAACAAACCAGCACTTAAATAAAGTTTCTTTGTGCAATGTGCTATGCTGCAACAAAAAAAATGTTCGTCTACATCCCAGGGAGGTCATTCAGCCTCCTGTGCAAGGAGAATGTCAAAAAG
Organism: Actenoides lindsayi; assembly: GCA_025331215.1. Classification (NCBI taxonomy): domain Eukaryota; kingdom Metazoa; phylum Chordata; class Aves; order Coraciiformes; family Alcedinidae; genus Actenoides; species Actenoides lindsayi. Next base: position 49,706 of record WTSP01022037.1, on the reverse strand, counting down.
ATACACATATAGGCATTAGAAAATGCTCCCACCTGATGTTCTCACAGTGAGCTCTCCAACAGCTCAACATTCCCCCTGTAGTTCTCCTAATAATTAATGGAAACTAGAGTCCTCTGGGAAAATTGTCACTGGGTAATTAATAAAAAATGAAAAAGAGAAAGCAAGGAGAAAGAACAGAGATGTTGTGGAAAGTCTGCAAATTGAAAGAGGCAGACTTACAGTCATGATTTCCTTCTTAGTCTCAGAGGGAACCTAACACGTGCTCCATGTTCATCAACAGCTCACTCAGGACTCTCCACATCTTCCATTCACACTTTTGAAACAAGAGATATTGTGATGGAAATGTTTGCACCTCGCCACATTTCTCAATGGCCCTGCATGTACAGACTTACTCGCACAGATAGTGGAATGACTGTCAAGGACAAATCCCCAGAGCCCTTTGGGGTCAGGGTGTGGGATCTATTACCAGGTGATCACCTGAAAATAAAGGACACTGTTTTCTACCTGTGGGTTCAGTCTGCTTATCAGTTTGATGGGGGTGGTGCACTGAAATCCAGGAAAAATGTTCTTTCCCTTTCAAAGCAGTGATGAAATGTCCTTTTGCCTTCACATCTCTGAAACGCCTCCCCAAAGAGAAAATGCTCTTCCTCATGATAAAGTATATTTATCTCATTGCTCTTAAAGGAGACTAGAGAAGAGTTTAAAAATACCCCAAACTTTCAAGATCAAAATTGATGTCCTGTTGGCAAATGAGATTGAGAAACTATTGCTGGAAATGCCCATCTCCCAGCGGTGTCTCCACCTGCAGTTTGCCAACATGAGTGCCTGAACTATCACAGTTGCTGGGGAATCCTGAGAGGGAAGAGGATGAAGATGGATGGTCTTATGATTAAGCCAGAAAACAGGGATTCAAGGCATCTCTCATCACTTATAGACCTCCTGTGCTGACTTTGGGCAAGTCAATTAACCTCTCTGTGCCTCTGCTTGCCATCTGTAAAATGGAGATAAGAGACTTCCCTACAGCATAGGAGCATTCAAAGGAGACTTGTGTGTTTGACAGATGCTCTCATCCGATGCCAACAGGAGTCATGAGATTTCGTTGACAGAAGAGTGATGGAGTGGAGAAGACCCACTGCCATTTGGGGTTATGTAGCTTTGTGAAAACTCAATAGGTATCCGTTCTGCTTCCCTTGCCACTTCCTTTGCACCTGTCTGTCTTCCAAGCCACGAATACTCTCTTGACTGAACACTGGCTCCTACACCAGATGTGGGAACTCACAAGTCTCATAGGATGCTTCCCAGGCCTTCACGAGGGCTCAAGCAGATCCAGTGAGGATTTTTGCCACTAAAAAGGTGTAATGGGAATCTCAGAAAAAACAACCATGGAGAGGCCAGCCCTGCCTTAGCCCTCTGAGCATGGAAGCACATGAGGTGAAAGGCTCTGCTACCTTGGCTCCCACTGACCTTGTGCCCACAGGACGTCTGGATAACTCCCCACCCGCAGAGGGGCTTCCCACCCATTGCATCACTGTGAGAGGCATCACAGCTGGACTGGACTGGCCCTCTCTCTCACCACGCCACATAGGCTTGCTAACCCCTCCAAATCCTTTACAGCTCTGGAAACAAGGAAACATAATTTGCCATTATGTTTTTTGATTTCTGGATTTATTTTTTTTAAGACATCAGAAAAGAAAGGCATTCCTGTCTTTTCACAGGGAGCGCTATCTTTCCCCTACCAGCTTCAGAAGAAAAGTTAAAGCATCTAATCCTGACCCTGGCAGAGCCTGCCTGACCCTCCTCTGCAAGGCTCAGGGGGAGGATTCCTTCCCTCTCCTGTTGGTTTCTTTTTTTTTTTTTTTCCTTGTATTAAAATCCCATAGTGTTATTAAAAGGAATTGTTCAATTTCTTTAATTGGCTGAGAAGATAAATTCTTCCCTCAGCCCGGGGGTCATGGCCATCAGCAGCTATTTATTAGCTGCATTGATTGAGAAGAACAGCCTTTAAATGGAAATAAATTGAATTCTATGGCAAAGAGGATTCCATACAGGCTATTAATGTAAAACAGGGAGCTTAGCAGTTTTATTTTTTATTTATTTGTTCCCCTTCTCAAGATATCATCAAGCTCCCAGCTACTTCCTGTGTCTCCCATTCGCCATCCCTTCCTCACCATGGGGATTTCCTTACCTTCAAGTGTGAGAGCAGGCATAAGGTTGATGGTGAAGACGGAGATTTGGATGAGCTCAGGGAGGCTCATCAGGTCCCCAGGAGCCAGTGGAAGAAACAGGGGTGATGGGGAGCAAGACAAGACGTTGCATGTATGCACACAGAGAGATGGAGCAGAGCTCTCCCACTCTCTCTGGGTCATTTTTATTACATTTTCACCTTTTCCACTGCTCAGGGATTGTCTTTGCCACACCCCTGTTGGCTCAGAATACATTTCATGGTGTTTGCTTTCATTCCAGTGTTTAATTGCTTGAGATTGTTACTTGTAGGCTGTTAATTTATTAAAACCAGATCTCCTGTATTACTCTGGAGCCCAGAAGAATCATTTCCTTCTATTAAAGGCAGTGACGCGTGCCCACCTGTCTTTTTTCTCTAGTCACCTCTGTAATTGCAGCCCTCTGCTAAGATGGAAAACTCCCCCCATACCAGCTAAGCATCCTCCACAGGAGACAAACTCACTCAGGGTGTAAACAGACATAACTTCTCTGATGTCCACAGAGGAGTATGTGATTGCATTGGAGACACACAAAGCCTCTAATATCTTCAGGCCATGTTTCCCCAGGTGGGGCAAAAAATGAAGTCGGGGCCCCTGGGGCAGGTGATGACTGGAGGCATCATTCAGATCAGACCTTGCCAAATAACAAGGATGAATTCCCACAGCATCCAGCATCCAATGGAGCCAGCACTGTCCTTGTCCAGCTAAGCACAGAAAAATATTCCATGGTTGTATGGACCATCTTTTGAGTCAAAGACATCCCCCAAAGCCAGACACTTGCACCATAAACTGGTGCCACGAGCACAGATGGGACTCATATACCAGGAGATAGATATATACATATATGTATCTCCATATATCAGGCTGATACAGGACACTTTTTCTCAACCATCATCCTTCCAACAGGTCCTTCCATCTCCCAAAGTCTGCTTAGCTGCCTTCATCATGCTCTGACTCTGCCCTGCCTTTGAAGTATTTCCTGGGCAGCCCCATGCACACATCTGAGCCTACAGAACTTGTCAATAGCATCTAAAATGCAGAATTAGCATCCCTTAAGGCAGTGCCTGAGCCTGGTTTTCAAACTCATGAAGTAATGAGATCAATGGACAATTGGGAGATAGAAAAATCACCATATATTCGCTACTGAGCAGCAGTACATCCCTCTCAGACTGTTTTCTGAGATCCTGCTGTCACAAGAGGCAAGTACCCCTCAATACATTACAGAATTAACAACCCACTCATCCCTCTTGTGTTATGACACAGTCCATATTTTAGATACATAGTGTGTGGTATTTCTCAAATTTGGGTACCTCTGATTTGTATCTTCACCTAGATTTGGCGCTGAGCTCCACTGATGTAAAAGTGCAAGCCCAAACATGGGATAAAACCATCACCAGACGCTGGGATGGTGTTCTGGATTCAGGGCAGATGGGGCTGCATTGTGGGATTTCTAGTCTGTCAGGAGGGCTCGGGAGCTCGAGTCCTCCTGCAGTCCAAATGTCACCGAAGCTCCATGAGGTACCCAGACAACCCATGACAATTTTCACAAAAAATTGAGTGTCTGGGGCACAGTTCCCAGCACCGTCAGGCAGGCACAGACAGAGCCATACCCACAGGTACCAGTTCTAGTTACCCACCAGCCAGCAATCGTAACAGTGGCAAGTAAAACAATAACATTTTGTTTATATCCTAAACAGTTAGCTCATTTTAGCATTCTGCCTGCAAGTGCTAGATAATAATGTGATACAAGACAGGCACTGGTTTTCTCTATCCAAAACAGTGTGGGTGCGTCTGTGATTGTAAAGAAGCTGAGAGTTGCCGCTCCAGACTCCCAATCCTGGAAGTGATGTGGCTGAAGGTGATGGTATGAGCTCTGTGTTAGACTGGATATGGAGATTTCTCAGGGATACAAGGAGCTGCATTGGTGCCTATGAACTGTCTTTGACCTACATCCTTTGAAGCTCTGGTTCCCTGTTCCTCAAATAGCCTGCTTTATTCTAGGACTCCTTTGCTTTTACCCACGTACTTGATTTAAATACAAATGTCCCAGGATCTAATCTGAGATCTACAAGCAGGAGCACACAGCAAAGATGACACATACAAAGATTCAAACAAAAACAACAAAAAATTCATTTAGATTAAACAAGGCAGTTATTGAGTTTTAATATAGGAATTGATTATTATAAGTATGCATATTGAGTTTAACAGCTTAGATTTGTATCTATTTCATCACTGTTAATCTTTGATAAATATGTTTTTAATAATCTCTAGGTATTTATTGAACATAAAACTGTCTTGCGAAATTGAGAGTAAGATTGCTAAAGATACTTATTGTACGCTGCTTCAACACAAATTCATTATTAAAAACCTTTCACTGAGGTTTACTTTTAACCACAACGTAACAGATGTGCATACTGCATAGTTAATCTATAATAAATATATTTGTAATAAACTATTGATATTTAACCTGCAGTAACCATCTTAATAAATATGATACATGGAAATGGCTATTGGACAAGCTGTTCTTCTTAGCTCTGTCAAACACTCAGAGAATATGGGGTGAGAAGGAGGAAAGCTGCGACCCGGTTGAAGGCAGTTTATTTATCAGTCCTCCACAGCTCTCACTTACCCTGGCCACTGGACTCATTGTTATTTCAGTCCCCAGATCTCCAGCCCCACGTTCTTACATGGGTCTGCCATTTGATCTCAGTCCCAAGTCAAATTTAACGTTTGGCCCCAGCTGTCCATATGACTGTGACAGGCTGTGAGATACAAACACTGTTAACTCAGCTCCTGGTACTCTCAGATGACACTCTGTCTGCCCTATAGGTTTGCAAAGTGGGTAAACATCCTTGATGGATGAGGAACTGACCATAACCCATACGTCTGGGGTACACAAGCTTTCTGAGAATATGGATCAACAGAGAAGCTCAAATGAAGAGATTTCAGCTTTATACGCAGTGGAGGCCACCATATGCCTTTGACACATGAACTAGACAGGAGTCTGACTCCAAGCCATCAGAGGCAAAAGACTTGACCCACAGTGCTGCTTAGATCCCCCTGGGATACTCTCGAGGATGTATTTGTCATTCTTTGCATCACTTAATGACTGAGGTTAGTTGCACCAGGCCAGTTTTAGCAGATATGCACAAAATTTCACTCCCAGCACTTAACCAAATGGGAAAGGAGCAGAGTAATTCTTCCCATGTCCTCTCCTCTGGGTCCTGACCCATTTGTTATGGCCACTTGTACAGGACTTGTAATCCTTCCTGTTGGTCACTGTCTGATTCCCATATATCAGAGAGAGCCAAAGATCTTAATGTGCAACTTTTAATTGAGCTGTATCTGCCACAAACATGAAATTAACAGTCCTACATCATAATCATAAATTCATACATAACCCCATGCACCAGCAAATAACTCTTCACAGTGATACTACAATGGTAAGCTGATTTGCAAGAAGCGCATGCTACCCAGGGATCCTAATTAACCAAATTAACACCATCACTTCAAATCATGTCCCTGCAGTAGGACATTTCCGATTGGCCTCAGGCTGGAGCAAAGCAGCCAAATGAAAAGCTGACAGCATCTCAGCAGGTCCAGCACGCTAGCCCTTTACTGAGGGAAATGCCTGGTGTCCATCCATGCACATGAGGAAGGGAGCACAAATCTCATGAGCATTTATAGAAACCCACCCAAAACAGACTACAGCACAGCAACGTTGTGCAGAGGAGAAGCAGTTCTCAGTTTCTCCTGCATTCCCCTAATTTAACCAGCAGCATCAGGAACCCCTTCCTGCCATGCTGTCTTGCTCCAGGGGGTTGCGACACTGCCAAATCCCCCTCAGGAGTGCCAAATGTTGCTTTGGGTGAGACAAGTACTGGTTCTGGGGTCATAGAGCAGAGCTGGTAATAGGAGTGGTCTCCACAAACCCATCTCCTTGGGCACTTCTTTGCACTGGTTTCCACTTGTGATTTGTCTGAGCTCAACAGTTTCCCCCACCTCCAACCTCCTCCCCTCAGGCTAGTCAGGTTTTCCTATTTCTGACATGGGAAAAACACATTGCTATTTTGGGAGCATGTGGGATTCAAGCCCACAACAGTCTCAGCACTCCCTGCTTGAAAGATGAGATCTGTAACCCACGTGCCAGAGGGACTGGTTCATGTCTCTCTACACATTCAGCCCGAATGGTAGGGTGGCTTGGTTCCACCAGGATCCTCACAATGGGGAATTGAATGGCCTCATCTCCCCAGGCACAGGGCTCAGAGCCCCAGCCCTGCTCTGAACTGATGCTCTAAAAGCTGGGATGGGATGTTTTGACCAAGAGAAAAAGGAGACTTCTACCAGAAGTGGGGTTCGAACCCACGCGGGCATGCGCCCATTGGATCTTAAGTCCAACGCCTTCACCACTCGGCCATCCTGGTGGGCTGTAAACTCTCCCCTGGCCCACCAGCTCCTACCCTGGAGGGCACACACTTCACCAAGCCCTCAAGGTTCCAACTCAAGACACTTTCCAAGCCCAACAATACCTTTCCCTCCTTACTGGTTTCTTTAATGTCCCCAGTAAACTGGTGGAATATCTCATTGGGAGGTATCAGGTCTCATGGCCCATGGAGGACAAGAACGGCCCCTGTGTGCCACACTAGATCCTCATGCAAGGACCATAGTCACTGGTGATAACACTGCCAGAAACCATGGTGCAAGAGGGACATCTCTGGAGGATCTCAGCCTGACCCCACTAGGTGCCCAGGGTGAAGGGAGCAGCTCTGACAGCCCAACAGCACACAGCCAGACACATCGCATCGTTAAAGCACTTTCTTTGCACCTCAGGTCCAACTCCTCTCCCCCTCCAGTCCATGTCTGGGACTCTACAAGGGCAATTAGCCAGGAAGACAGTGGGGCAGGAGAGTCTTTCTTTTCCTTTGGGATGAGGTACGGCTTTTTTCCAGTCATCAAGGAAAAGGAAAGAAAAAAAAACAAAACGCAACAAAACAAGACAGAAACCTGTGTTGAACTACATGGGATTCAAACTCACAGCCCCCGAGTACCTATTTCAGGAGGTCTTTAGCCCTTAAGCCACAGGAGCCTGATTATTCCTCTCTCATTCCAGCTACTTTCACTCTTGCCAAGCCAGCAACTTCACATGGGGATAATATCACACAGAGAAACCTGGCCAGATCCTCACCAGAGGATCCCCTTTGCTAGAGACATGCTTGGCCAGGCTGTCCTGGCCGTGTCCTGCTTGAAGATGAGAGCAATTCCCTCCTCACTTCCCCAGGTACTGATATGACTGTGTCCTGGAGTAGTTGAGCCATTTTAAGTGGTTGTAGTTGGCTGCTGCAGAGGTGAGAGGCACTGACCAGAAAAAGGGATATTTCCAGGTCCCAAAAGAGGGTGACTTAGATCTCCTCAGACAGCTCTGTCATCCTGTCCTCCAGAGATAATGCACAGGTTCTAGGAAGCAAGGCAGAAGGACCCCGGACATCCCATGGGAGGATGCTGCATGTACTCAGCTCAGCAGAGTACTGGGGCAATCTCTTCTCATGCAAAGAGGCTTCCAGGAGGAAATTCACCCCCTTAGGTGCCAACAGGGGACATCACCTTTCCCTACTTGCCTTTTACCCTTTTTGTTACAGCCACAGCAATCTGCTAAGCTGGTCCATGAGTGCAGAATCACAGCTTAGCATCCCTGGATGCCTCCAGCTCAGCCCCCCCATTAATATCAAATGAAGTCAAGCTCACAAAGGGTGTTGTGCTCACCAGCTCCTGGCGATCTGCTCCTAATGAGAGACTTCAAGGCATTAATGAGCTTGCAAAGCTCTCCTCTTTGTTTACAGAGATGGACCTTGCATGCTTGGCATTAAGACAGGGGTTGCCCATCAGGAGAAGAGAATGCATGTGCATGTCAGTGAAAGTAATATATTTGTCATCCTCTAAAAAGCAAAGATTAATCATGCCCTCTCCAAAAGAAAGGTTTTATGCCACATCTGCTCTTCACAGCATGGAGAGAAGGGACCTACTCACAAGGATGTCCATGACCCACACTGCTCAGGCTCCCATAGTGCCCAGCAAGCCCAGCGTTGAAGTTAACATCCCACCTTAACCCTTTGGGTCCAGACTGGGAAATGTTACTTGAATTCACAGACTGAGGTATAAATAAAGAGGTGGAATTATGCCCCAGAGCAGACTTAAGGCATTCATGAAGGGAGTGGTATGGATGTATGAGAGACCAGATTTAACTGATGCTTCCTGCTCTGTGTCATCCTTCCAGTACAGGCAAGGAAAGGAAATGCTGTCCCAGAACAACAAGGCTGCACAATGCATCTGCTGCTTTCTCCAGAGACCACTCTCTCCCAGCCACAATCCCCTTTCAAGCCTCCCTGAGCTCACCATAAATCTCTGTGTTGAAAGAGCCTCCAGTGCTTGGCTAACAGCCCAGTTGCACCCATTTGAGGAGCTGAGCTGATCCATCATGTTGATCTAGGAGGAGGCCATTCAAAGAAACTGCACTGAGGAACCAGCAGCCAGCCTGGGCACGAACCTGCTGCTGGGCACTCTGTGCCCTTCCTCCCAAAGCCTCTCACAGCCTTTCCAGAGCCCTCTTGCTGCTGACATCCTGGTTGGCATTTGTGCCACTGCAGAGAGGCTTGGACAGGGCACAGGGAAATGGGATACTGGCTTATTATTGCACCACTGTTGTCAAATCTTCAGAACAATCTCTATGTGCAGTCATAATCTCTATGTGCAGTCATGCCACAGAAGGGCATTGTTGTGGGTGCAGCTCAGCTTCCCTTGACTGGCTCAAACTTAACGTGACACATATCTAAGGAGGTCACTAGCACAACTTCGCTGTATTTAAAAATGCAGCCCTGAGCAGCTGCTTACCAGGGTCTTCCATGGTTTTGCTTCACCCATGAGGCTGGTTGGCTTCACCTGCAAACCTGCACAGCGCACTGGCTGGCACTTTGCTTGCTCTGGAGTCAGCCTTGCCTCCGGGAGTGTAATATCAGCTGAATTACCTGTAGTGTCTTGGATGTATCCTATGCAATCCCAAGCCAGGCTGGCTGCACCTCGCTTGCAGTATCCCCATGAAATGACAGTTTGAAGATGACATGGCTACAGGCTTTCAGAACACGTGTTCTGTAAGAGAAAGGCATTAATAATGTCCTGAAGTCAGAAAGGTGTCATTCTTTGCTTCAGAAACACATTGGCAATGTTAACTGGAAAGCAGTTTCTCCTCTCCCCTCCTCTCTCTTCTCCCTCCAGAAGAGATCTCCTGGCACACAGCATCTATTCAGTAGTTCTGTGTTTAATTTAAATAGCCACTGGAGGCAACAGCCATCCCACATGTTAATAGTGCAGCTGGAGAGTGGATGATTGGTAATTAAGAAAAAAATCCAAAACCTTTAAGTTATAAGCAAGGCAGAATGAAAATGGCACTTTAAGAAATTTCAGGTCACCATTATGCAGGGGCAAAAATAATCTCTGCATCATTGCTTTAGAAAGGAGTTGGAAAAGAGGAAGAGTAGACAGCGTTCTCCTCTGTCCTCCTCCTATACCCTTTCCCTGCTACAAGAGAAGTTCAGCATGTGGGTTGTGACCATCGGGAGTGCTGTGACCTGGATGTTCGGCATAGAGCAGCCCTACCAGGGTCATCTTAGGTTAAGTGAGAGATGACAGCTTGACTCCACCTTGTGCAACAGGCTTGGGGAGAGAAACCTCATGTTACTTATAACAACAGGGCTCCTGTGTTGTGTACATGTAGCAATTAATGCAGAAGCTCTTTGGACTTTGTCAGGTTTTAAATACACTATTGATGTCCCACATGTAACTGCAAACTACCACTATTTTAAGAGCAGCTGGAGTTCACTGACAAAAAAAAAATGCATCAAACAGGGTAAGCATTACTATTTAACTGATCCTCAGTAGGTTTAAGAATAAACAGGCAAGGAAGCACAGAAGAAGATCACCCTTCCTATTTCCTCTCTCTTGAGAGGCAGTTTAGGAAATCAAGACAGCCTCACTTTGTATTCAGAGGGTTTTCTTCACAGAATGGCTAGAAAATACATCTTGTTTCCCTATGGGTGAAAGCTTATACTCTGCAGAATTTGACATGGTGCCCTGCTGCTTGTTGGCTCAAGTCAGCCCCTGTGGAACCACAGATCTTATAGTACTCTATAGCTCAAGAGGAAAGGTTTTCCGTGAAGTTTGCAAATACTTGTATTTGGCCAGAAAACCAAAGACCAATTATTGTGGGCACAGAGACTGGATTAAAAACCAGTGGAGTTGTGCAATTACAGGAGATTATTTATCCCAGAGGGAAAATATTATTTCTTTGTTAAGTTCATTAAAAAAAAAATGAAAAAGCCCTCATCAAACCGAAAGCAATGTTGCTACCAGTGTTAAACTAGTAAGTCATAGAAATAATGTATTTGTCTACTTTCTTCTGCTCAGGAATGATGCCCCAGCTGTTTACAGTTTTCCACAAACTATTGCTAGTCTAAATTATTCTCCCATCTATTTTCCACTAATATTTCTTGGACAACAGACAGTTTCTCAAAAAATTAATCTTGAGTGTTCAAAATCTCTGTGCTTCACATTATTGTTTCTGCTTTGAGTCTGATTGGGCTCATCATGATATATCTGAAGTGAATGGTGATGGATCAACATTTCAAAGTCATCGCCTACTCACAGTCAATTTTTCTCATAGGTGTTCTGGACAAGATGCAAATGTAGCTTATCATGGCTTTAACCTTGTTCGTTCTGGACCAGATTTTGTGGAAGATACCATCATGGCCCCATCTCTCCATGTCGTTGTCCCATTTCTCTTCCAAACACCATCAGTCACAACACAGAAAATGAGTCACAGCTGTGCAGAAGAGAAAACTCAAGAACACATCGAGGATAACAGTGCTGGGATACTAATGCTTGACATGCTGAGCACCCAAATCATGAAGTCATAAAGGGACCTGACATAAATGAGACCTTCAGTGCATGTTCATCTGTTCTTGCCTAATTCAGTCAGCCAGAGTTTTTCTACAGTCATTGCAGAGAGAGAAATCTGTCTGGTCCTGACTTGAGACACATGCTCTCCATACCTGCATATATTGGTCACCAGACGTGTGTTAACCTTGCTCTATTAAAGGCATTCCAAAATCACACGAGAAAAATGTATATATTGCATAGTTTTGTCTGCCTTTTCACATGACTGAGGAGTTAGCCATGGTAAACAAAGGCTCAACAGAGAACTCCATCCCTTATGGGGTCTTAATTTAGGAAACACTGCAGCACACTACTCTTAGAAACAACCCAGAGGGGAACTGAGGTGATTGAGTTATCACATAGACAAATATCAACAGAAGAGACCTGCATGTGTCAAAGAAGTCTCCTGTAATTATTTACATAGCTTGGATAAAAGTGTTATAATGAATGGGAAAAATCTTTTGTGCTCCACCTGCAGCACCAGCAGTGCCCACTGTTGCTTGTTATCTCAACGGGGAGGTGCACAGTGACATATCACATCCCAGATGTCAAGGTTCATCTGCATGAATTCCTAAAATGACATGTGTTCTTTAGCCCAGAGCTTGGCTCCAGGCTAAGAGCTAAATTTGATGTTCTCTGCGGCTAAAACTTCTTCAAAAACCGTTCTGGGTTAATTAGGAAAGGGAAATTCTGGCTGCCATCTGTACAAGAAGATTGGCTTGGGAAATGGTATGAAAGTCGTGGGTTTTGCAAAAGCAAAGAGAAAGAACAGCCTCATTTCTAAAAGCATTGCACCTAAGAACTTCAGAAAACCACAGAACTTCAGTGAAATACAATAAAAGGCACTGCCTAAAAGCAGAACATCTCCTTTGGCTCAACAGATCCTCTCCCAGAGGCACCACATCGTTCCTGCTGCTCACAAAACAGCTTCTGTCTCCTTTTAATAGTTTTATTTTTAGGCTTCTCATATTTAATTCTCTCCTTTTCCTTATGTAAGGTACTTGGAAGGGCTGCAGTGTCAAACAATAATTACATCAGAGAAAATTTAGAATCCACAGTGTTAAAATGAGTCTGCTCTTGACAAGTGAAGGAATGTAGGAAGTGAAGGATACAGTTTTATCAAGGAGAGCACCCAACTGACAGTGTAACAGCATCTCTCATGGGCTGGGGGCACCCATCTTTGGATGTTGGTAACCTTTGCTTAGAGCACATCAATACATGCCTGCATTAGCATGGTCTGAGACCTAGATGCATGTTCACGCAGTGTTGTCAGCACACACATGCCTCTCCCCATGAGCAGCTTTGAGGTAGGCTTAAAATGCAGGTTTGCCATTCTCTTAAGACCCCTGGATTAGCTGAAGTACATGTGCCAGTAGCTGTAGCTTCACCTCAGCTAAGGATCAAGAATTTCCTGGTGCCAGGATGCACAACTATGACTACCATTAGCCCACTTACAACAGAAGTAAGAGAAGAAAAAGACTAATCCATGGCACCTAACCTGTTTTTCTGAAGATATGGGTACCTATCCCAATTGGGCTTCCAATTCCTTTATAAATTACCCCCCCATCATCTGTACTGCAGTAACTGGACACATAACTGCTGTGTTAAACTATGTTCAAGTTACAACTCAGTCCAGTGCAACACTGAGTCCTGGACTATGCCTAGGCATTGCAACTGCCACTGGTGTTAAAGGAAGGCACTGGCAATAGTCTCCAAGTAGCTGGGTTGCATTTTCCAACAAGTAATCAGAGAAGGGTGAGTTCAATCCTCCATTCATGGATGCCATAAGGAAATCAGTGATGACTAAGGCTGCTATGGGTGACCAAAAGTGTATGAAAAGACTAGGGAAACCTTTTTCTCTCTAAGAGAGAGTACCAACTGCCTTGTAGTGGACTCCAAGTATATATATAGAAACGCTGCCAGGTATCAGTGGGACTATCTGTCATGCAATATCTAAAATCAGGTTGTGGTGAAGAGTAGGTGTATAGAGCAAACTCTCACATAGTGCATACAAGAAGTTTTCTAGGGATAACAAGTTCATAGAATATATATATTTTTCCCATATGGGTTCCCAGCTGGACTTCTTTGCTGTCTTGGAAGAGACCAACTTGCTAAAAACATCAGTAACGTCAAAATCCATGATCCTCCTAATTAGATGTGGCCTTTGCAGGGAACTGCTGAAAGCTGAGATCTCACCTGCTTCTGTGGGCTTACCACTACCTGACAGGAGGGCACCAGGTCCGTGTGCATTTGTGTTTTCTTTTGCTGCCTTTTATCTCATTTTTGTACTACTAGGGTGAAAGGAAAAGAGAAGGATGGGGAGGTGGGCAAACCTGTGAAGTCCCTCCTAGTCATTCACAGATTCAGCTCCAGTTTTGGTCTTCTGTCTGGCATTTGAGACCCTTCACTTTGCCTTTTCTGCTCCACTTCATGCCCATCAGCTTGACTTCTGTCCTTCTAGTTCTTCACTCCTGCTGTGCAGAGGTCTTTAAGGAACCAGGCCATCTCAAGGTGGAGTTGGCTGCCAGAAGAGTTTACAACACAAGCAAGCTCTCCCAAGCCTTATGGTGGGTGACATTCTGGAAAACTGAAAAAGAAACTTGTGAAGTTTCAAAGATAGATTAAAAAAAAAAAAAAAAAAAAAGTTCTTCATATATCTGCTAATTCTCTGCAGCTAAGATTTTTTTTTTACACTCAGTTTTCAGAAGAGCCACAGTCAAATGAATACTAAGACCCTCTTAAGTCCTGTGAACATCAAGCACTTCTCTCCCGTGGTTCCCTTCAAAACTCCTGATCATAAACAACAGACAGACAAACTCTAGCATATTTCATTCATTCATCTGCTTCCTTTTAGTTGTGGGTTTGTTGGGTTTTTTTTTTCTATTTTCTATATTTGAGGGTTTTTAAAGCAAGATATAGTCTTTCTTCTGGGATTTACAGCCTGATTTTGTAATAATTAGGCAAAGCAAACCATGCGGAGATTTTTTTTTTATGATCTGCTTTAAATGTAGAGTTTTGGAAAGTAGATAACAAAATTATTATTATTTTGCTGCACAGCTGTGCTAAAGCGCAGAGGAAAGAGTGAAAAGACATTAGTATTTGTTTATTTGGCTTTCAATTGCTATGTCAAACCAAATAACAGCTTTGGTCTTGGTTCACAATTGAGTTAATTGGTAACACCTCAAATTGTATGTCCTAAAAACTCCTAATTAGCAGTTAAGCACAGGATAAACTAGATATCATTTGTTCCTTTGTGCTCCAAGAGGACCTGCAAATTCATAATAGACAGCTAAACTTAAGATCCAAAGGCATCTGATTTAATGTGTATATATGCAAGAAGTGATGCATGTATTTGTGTGCATGTTCATTCTTGTCTGTGTCCATACAGCACATAGCACAATGGGGCCAGCATCCCTAATGTGTCCTCTAGGCAACTGGGACCCAGTCTAAAAACTACAGACAGTATTTTCCAGGAAACTTCTGCTGCCTCTGGCAGTCTCTCGGTCAGGGACCACTGGGAGATGTTCGCTGTTGCATTCCGTGTTTAATTTTGGAGAAGTCCCAAGGAGATTCCCCTTCCTTGATCTTTCATTTAGCATCCAAGCCCCTCGCACCACAGGAAGGTACTCAGAGTACTGTGGGAAGAAATGGTCCAGACATGAGCAGCAAAGGGGCTGGGAAAGGAAACGCAGATGTGTTGAAGAACCTGATACAAAGACCTGTTCTGTAAAAAGGGGATTTCTGGGCAGAGTGCTAGAAATTATACACCCAGGCCATTAATTCAGATATCTGAAGTGCATGCTATAGAACACAGGCACTGGAAATGTTGCAATGAGATGACAATTAACACCATAAAGAGAAGCACAGTTGGAGTCCTTTAGCATATGTATGCAATGCAGGCCCAGAATTGGAGGTCAGCATCTCTTGCCCGCCTGATGGACCCCTGAAATGAGTTCTTGCATCTTAGTCCATCTTTTGTTTAGTTAATGCATGCAGCACAAGGTGGTGGCAGGATGGCTGGTGTTGCTAGCGATTGACATCTTTGCCACAAAAGGAGAATATTGGTAACTCATGAAGGCAAAAGCTGGGTTTCACTCCCAGGTAGCATCTAGGATGCCTAGAGTTGACTGATAAAAACAAGAGGCAGCAAGACTAATACTTCAAAATTCAGAAAGGACTGCTGGGTGCAAAAGCAGAAGACAAGAATGTGGCAGAGCATATTCCAGAAATGCAGCATCAGTTCTCCTGTAGAGATGGATGAGGAAGAAGTTTTGCAGCAGCTGTCCCCTATGCCTTCTTTCTCTTTTCTTTCTCTAAAGCTCTGACATGCACAGAAAAGGTCTGGTCACCTCTTCCTGTCTGTTTCCTGAGGGACAGCCACATAAACATTTTGGCAATCCCAGTCCAGTTGCCCCAGGTTGGATGTGAGGTACAGGGAAATGGTGACACACTGACCAGTCTCTTGGTAGCGACATAACACCAGCCCAGGGATGGGAACACATTAGTCTTGTACCCACACTGACAGAGAGTGATAGGACATGACCCATCAGGGGAAAAGCTCTGTTAGAGGCAAAAGTCTTCCCTCCAACTTTTTTCCACAGCAGGTAAAACACAACTAGCACCATAAGGCCAGAAAATGTTATAAAAAAAGCCCTTCTTTGGGGGGTCTCTGCTCTGCTGTTTGCCCACCTGTATGAGGCAGATTGCTGTCTCTTATTAACTAAATAAACAAGCAGCAAAAGTTGAGCAAAATGGAAACACATACACAGCTTGTCTGCAAATAGAGACAAACGCCTCCATCACATGATTGCACCCAGCTGTCTGGCTGTTACCTGCTTAAACAGCTTTAATTTTCCATTAAGGTCAACTCATTCCTAGCTTCTCCTCCCAGGTGGAAAACCTGGCTGATGAAACACTCAGGTTTGTATTGCGTCCACTTTAACGTGCCAGCTGAGCGTTTTGAGGAGCTGAGGTAGACACCCTGGCCCTTCTTCCCCAGGCGTGAGTCCCCAGCCTGGGCTGCAGGAGTGGTGCTGAGCAGACACAGTGGCCAATGTTTGCGAGCAGAGGCTCCTCTGCAATTGCCCGCTGAACTGACAGGGTACTTCCAGTTTTCAGTCAGGGTATTCTCTTGACTAATCCCACACTGCAGGGAGTGCAAAAAGTCCCTGCCTCTACACCAGCCCTGCCCCAGTCTGTGCTCCATCCTCCTGGCTTCCCTGGACTGGCTCCACTTCTAGCAAAGGGCATTTATTCAGCTTGTGCTTTCCTCTACCATTTACGCAGCCCTCTTGCTTTCCTTTGGGAATATAGATGGGATGAGTAAACTGTCTTTATATATAGTCTGAAGGTTTTGACTTTGAGTCTCATTTGTTACTCTTCAATTTCTTTTAACTTCTCTTTTCCAAAGATCAGAGTTCCTGACCAAGTTTTGATGCAGTCCATGAGGGTGACAAACGTAACCAGACTATGATCACTTGTGCGTAGGAAGCTATTTTTCCTGCACCACATTCTTCATGTTGCTCAAGGAGAAATCGAAAAAAACAAAACAAAACCAACCCTTGTCTCGCATGCCTTCAAAGTAACTGTTCCAAGGATAATTTAAAGTATCAAGACATTGATTCACTAAACATCATTGGCCTGCTTATATGTGGGCAGGCAAAGTCACCTAAGATTGGTGATTTATTAGCTGTAGGTGCCTCTTTGATCTTCTCCAATGTCTTACACTCAATATCCTCCTCCCATGAGGGAGCTGGGAGGACAGCCCTATCAAGACATACACATTATTGTGACTTATGGTTCATGTCCATAGGATCGTCTCCGCTTAGACACTGTATCTCACTGGATTCAGGGGAATCTTCCAGAGCCCTACAATATATGCAAAACCAGAAGTTCCTTTTGGATTGAAAAATTATGATACCAGCACCTCTAAATTGCTTTTAGCTGCTTTCTGTGTTGCCTCTGGCTCAGAAGCGCTTAGTTTGCTGACAAAAAATCATACTCATACACATTGGAGATGGAAAAGCCCTGCTAGGTTCAGCTAGTCCATTTCTCCTACCAGGGAAGGAATATTCCCAGCAATCTGTTTTCCCTGCTACTTTGTCTTGTCTATTTTTAAACATCCCATGTAGCAAAAATACATTTAGATTGTCAGGATTTCAGAGCCAAGTTAGCTGTGGAAGTACCAGCTGTAGCCTAACCTGCTTTGTCTGGTGGCAGCAGCTAAATTGCTCTCTGCTGCCTTTGAAGTCAATGGTAAAAGTCTTATTGGCTTCTGTGGGAGCATTCTCAGGCCTTTGGTATGGATGATTAGAGCAAATAGCTATGGAGCACTGATAAGCCATTCTTATGCTATCGCTTTCCAGGCCCTAACTGCATTTTAATAGGCAAGAAATTGTCTCAGCAGCAGTCAGGGTGCAATAATAGCAAAGCTATGTGGAGCACACAACAGAATGGGTCTGCACAGAAGTGACTCCTGCCATGCCCATACAAAATTACATCCACAAGCCCAAACAGGTTTGGTGGAGTATGTGATCCAAGGGGAATGGTCAGAGGCAGTCCTGTTTGTACCTCCTCAAAGTGTAAAATCTAACAGAGATCAGTTCAGCTTTTAGATAGCTCCAATGTGTTTTCTTTTTTTGGCAGACTTTAACATGATGAATGAAGGGGGCTTGGCACATCAGAGTACCCCTCTACCTGTCTTTCACACTTTGGCCAGAATATAGCATAGGTATGGCACTGCCCTACTTTTTTAGCCAAAACCACACACACACAATAATAACAAAAAACAAACAAAAACCCCCAAACAAAACAAAAAACAACAATAAAAAACCAAACAAAAAAAACCCCAACCAAACAAAAAAGACCAGCTGTTGTATCACAGAGGTAAAAAAGTGACCATGTAAAACTTCACTCACCTTCTCCAGGAAAAAGATGTTGACAGCTGCCCCACGAGATGGAGCACTTGGCAGTGGCAGTGGCACAGCCCCGGTGAAGCTCGGTCCTTTGCTTTTGCTTTTTATTTCAGTAACAATCGCAGGTAGTGGAGCCAGGGTTGGATTTAATGTTACAGTTGTTGTGCTCTGCTGGGACAGCTTCCTCTGCCTCCACATTTCCTGTCTGGAAGTTCTCCCAAAAGGATGAATTAACCAATATATGACCTGTATGGGAAATGCACTTTATTGAAGCTATTTTTCTAGGGTGGAGCTGAACAGCTGTTTAACAGTGCATAGCTGCACTATGTAAGAGACAGTGAAAACATGCAAAATGAACTGTATTCAGGTACAACCGGGCTGTGAGGAAGCAGAAGATAATTATCTCAAACTGTAATTTTTGCCTGTACAGAGAGGGTAGCGTCCTTGTGCGACAAAGCCTGCCAGCATGGGGTACCACAGTATGACAGTCAGCACAGGGAAGGGGACCTTATTTTTACCTTCTTCATAGCACTTTATTGTGCCATAAACACGGGAAGATTAACACCATCCTGCAGGCACCAGCATCCTGGCAAGGAAAACCCTTTGTGCTAAAGCTATGCCGGCAAAGACTTCTATCCAAAAACTGCTTTGTTTGACACGATGGAAGCAAGCGATAGCCCTGGTATCACTACAGGGACAACTGTGCCTGAGACCAAGCACAGTTCAATCCTATTTTTTATATAAGGCTTCAGCAATCAATAGGAACTGTAAGCATCACAGAAACAGTCCCACCTTAATTTCACGGCAAACAACATCTGTAGACATCTCAGGGCAGACTACAGCTCTTCAGGTGTACACAGGGAGCTGTCTGCTGCTCTGAGACAGCACTGCCATCCATGGAGCACAGTCCCACTAATGATGGCTTCTGTCCCAGGCCATGTAGGAGCACCTCTGTGTGGCAGCACAAGGCTACACAGCCCAGGCAGCATCAGCATGAGAGATGGAAGTGCCCAGCATCGCTGTCCGAAAGCCTCCATAAAACCCCTGCTTTCCATCCCCATCTCTTCCTCTCCTCCACAGCAGGCTAGCAGTGCAATTAAGTTATTGTAAATTTACATCAGGGCTGGAGAGATGAGAATCTGAACAGAAGCTTTAAAAGCCACTTTTTTTTTTTTTTTTTTTTTAAGCCTGACATAAAACACCAGCCAGATTTACCATGAGTTTCCTGTGTGTGCACATGAGTTATATGCGCAGTAAGTGTCCCGTCATCATGAATTCTGTGGATGTGCTCTTTTTAACAGCACTGATCATAGGGAATTCATTTGCTCTTCATATAGCTGTCACCTGTATTACCAGAGCGATTTCATTCTAATTTAGCATTACTTAATGGTGAAGATAAAGTTAAGTGCTAGCCATGTGGGTCTTTTCTTGGCTTCTCTCTCTCTCTGACACAGCAAGAGTGTGACTGCGGGGTGGTTTATGACCAATAATTCAAAAGAGCAGGGAAAAGAAGGAGCAGCAAATATCAACTGCTTGTCAATCATCCACAGTCTTTCAGCTCAAATGGTTATACCTGGACCTCTGAACTTTTCTTCTGCTATCTCTGATCCCTTTGTTTGTTTGGAGTTCTTTAGGTATTGCAACCATCAAAAATATTTTTTTTTAAGTTCAGGTTTAGGAGACCTGCAGTGGTTACCCACAACGATAGGAAAATGTTTTATAAAAAGTCCTACCTAATGGCTGCAGTAGAGCAGCCAAATTACAGCCAGCCTGCTGGGGTGGTGATGATGGGGTACCCTACAAGGTGGCTGAATGCATGAAAATGCTGTGGGGAAATGGAGTGCTTTTATAGCATCAGTTATACAGCAATAAGTGATTTGTCTTCCCAAGCCCCTGTGCCCCCTCCCTCTTTTCCCCCAGTTCAGAAAGGTAATAATTCTGTATATATCACTAGCTTGTTTAAACTGGAGATGAAAAGCTACAAAAGTACAACTTAATTGAACTCTGTATTGTGTTATTACAAATGCTGCCGACCTCACTTGCAGTCCATTATCAGAGGGTTCTGCTGAACACTTTAATTAAAGACAATAAGGCTAATAAAAAGGCATCATTTTCCTGTCTCCAGCACTGCTGGAGAGTTGGGACTGATGAGATTATTTCCTGCTAATGCTCTTCTGTTGTTGTTGTTTTTAAATCTTTTTCTCCCCATGGTTTGCAAATACTGTCTGAGCCTGAGTTGTACAAGACTCATTAAATACAAGAAAAAATCAGTTTTGTTCCTGAAATGCTCACTAATATTTGACAAGCAGAGCCCCTCTTCCAGGTGATCCCTGGTGCCTTATCCCAACCATCACAGCCTTTTGCTCTTGGATCCAGTCCCAGTGAAAGAAATCTCCTCTGCACAGGCACAGGTACAGATAAAACTGACTTAAGGACGCACTCTGCCTGCAGCACCCATCTCCGGCCTTCCTCTTTGCAGGGAGGACAGCATGATGACAGTGCTACTTGCCAGAGGGCAGGATCTAGCCTAGAGTGAGTAATGAAGCACCTCACCATAATTAACATGCTGCTTACTAATGGCCCATATGTGCCATCTCTATTTACTTTCATACTGATAGTATTAACAATACCAAACCAGCAAAGTTTCCAAAACCAATTAAGACAGCCTTGCTGAGCAACTTTGCTTCTCTTACTTTAGTCCAAAGAGGCAGAAGAAGACAAGGACAATGCAGGAAGGCATCACTGAGGATCACCACAAGGAAATGAAGGTGCATAACTGGGTGGGGAGCCAAAATGCTGTGGGGGGAGGGCTTGTCACAAGGGAGGTGGGAAAGGTTTGTAGTAGAACAACTCTGCTCATCTGCCCATAGGGTAACTTGCTGAGGCATAAGGGAGGCAAGACAGTCTCCACCTCTGGATGCGCAGGGAAGATATCCCTCTGTCTTCAAGGACATCTGCATTGGCTTGACCTCGTCCACCCCATGCATACCTTGGTGTTTAGCAAATAGCATAAACATGAGTGGGGTGCAAAAAGGGCAATGGGAAATCACATGGTGCTCATTGCATGGATGCATTTACAGAACAAGCACAGCCACCTACCAGCAAACTGGCTGAGCCCAGCAACTCCTCATACACCGACCACAAAACAGTTAAAGCTTCACTAACAATCCAGGCCATATTTGAATAAGAGATCTAATAGCAATTGGCATTGTAGCCCTGCTGTGAATAAGCCAAACCATCCAATCCTACTGTGATTAAAAACTCCTTCTTGGACAAGGGAACAAGCAGCCAGATGCTAAGTAACTGAACTTTGCCCCTGCAAGGAGGAGAGCAAAGCACTAACCACTGAGCCAGCACAGTTTGCCAAGACTTTTATAGGGAAGGAACTTTTACAATTAAATACAGTAAAAGGTTTCTTCAACTGTGAGCCTCTGAACACAGATTGAAAGAAGCAGAGTTGAACGTGGAAACCAAGTTAAGGGGGAAAAAAAAAAAAAGAAAAAGAAAAAAAGTCTTGATCTGAAGGTTGCAGACTCAAAGTAGCTAGAAACCCCATCAAGTGACTGAATGGGAACAGCAAGAGGCGGGCAAAGACCACAACTCCTCCCTGGGTAAAGGATGAAACTGTAATGTGAAGCAGACTGACCTAGTTACATATTTCTTCTTCACTCTCCTCTCTCTCTGCTGCAGTTGCCAGGCTGGGAGTTGTAAGGCAAATTGTAAAGGAAGCTTCTGCCATCCAAGCTGAGCAAAGGAGAAGCCAGGAGCTCTGTAGGTGTGGGCATCTCAAGCAGCAACATCTCTGGCCCCTTTGGAGGAAAGTCACTTGTCTGTGCCACATCACCCTATCCCAGGTAGCTCTCCCCTCCATTCCCATCCATGTATTGCTGCAGCTAGGAGCTCTCTGACAGCCCATACCTGTCATTCCCAGATATACACATGCACTACTGGAGAGAAGCAGCAAGAACAACTTTCTGGCTACTCTGAGGCCCTGGATCCTCTCTCTGTTTAGGTTCAGCATCCTTGCAAAGCCAGCTCCCAAACTGCACCTGGATTTTCCTAGCATGTGGCAGAGCTTATCTGGCTATGGCATACAGGACACATGTCAGGCTGAGTTGGCAAAAACCCCACCATGCTCCTACAGTAGGCACTGGAGGTCATCAGGCTGCCAGGGATCCTAGGCAGCATTGCAGTTTTTGGACCCTGTGGTACTCCAAGGACAGCCAAGGATACCTGTGCACATTGAACCCGTGAGTCTTTGGAGGCCAGGAGGTTTGGAAAAGCATCCCAGATCTGGATGTCTTCATCCCAGTTCTCCAAAGCATCCACCATTACAGCAAACTTACAAGACTGACAACCTTAAAGCATAACCCAGAAAGTTGAGATGGGGTGCAGGGAAAGCTTTGCTCTTGATGAGCAGTTAGATAAAGGAGTAGCTTCCAGGAGAGGCAAGAGAAACTACCAAGGGAAGTATTTCCAAAAGATGAGCAAACCCTTTGGGGAAGACAACATTTTGGAAGATTCAACGCTAAATGTAGGAGCTTTAATGACTTGTGGGGAGTCTCCAGTCTATAACTTCTAATTAAAAATGAGGGGAAAGGAACACTGAAATCTTCTGAACTTTCTACCATGCAAAAAAACCTGACAAGGTTTTTTTTGACTCAGGAGTATTTTTGAGATGTGCATGTTTCATCCTCAATGAAAAAAATGCTTTGACAGGGGGACAATTGGGGGTGATTGCGAGGAGATTCACACCATCAGTCACAGCTACCCCCTCTGGATGAAAGAAAGGATCTCTAGAAAAGGAGTGGCACAGATGTTAAGCAAATATGAAGCCAGACAGAGTTCATTCTGTAAACAGTTGCTGTGGTCCAAATTTCAGCATCACTTGCTCACTTTAGGCCCTTTTCCTCCCTCATCAGGATTTTCGGAGTAGGGTAAAAGAAGGGGTTTGTCTGTATACTGTGGGTTTTTCTCTCTGGACTAGCTGAGATGATCCTGGGTCCTGTGAACGACCTGGTAGAATAATTTTTCCAATGCACCAAGTAAACATTGCTGTCATGGAAATACTTTTCCACACTTCAGCAGTTCTGAGGATTCTACACTGCAGGAGGCTTTACCCAAAGTGAAGCCCCATTCCAAGCCCCTCTCCCTTCCCTCGCATTCCTCAGTTGTGTTTCACAACCCAAAATGCTTACAGAGGTACAGTGCCATACCTAATTTACAGAAATGCCAGCACTCAGGCTTCACCAGTCAAGGCTGCTGGAACACAAAGGGCGGGCAGTGCCCAGAAGGAGGGAGAAGTGGCTGCCAGAGGAGCCTGCATCCCATTGCCCGGTGGGACAGCAGGAGACCAGCAGCCATACAGCTGGGGACAGCACAATGGGCTGTCACTCTCATCAAGCAGGAGGGTAATTAAGGAGCACTTCTTCGAACACAGCTGCCTGTGTTATATGAAAGCTGCCACACATTTCTCTGAATGGGGAAATGCCGTGGCCCACCAGTGCAGAAGCAAAACCACCCCCTTCCCTTGCTGTTGCCCCACATGAAAGCTTCAGAGCCAGCAACCATTTCAGAGAGGTCAGTGGTCGGTCACCACTTCCCAGCCTTCCCAATCCACAATTTGCTCCACAAGCATCTTGAACAGAGGGAAAGGGTGGGTCATTATAGATGTGTCCTCAGGAAGACATAAACCCCTTACATGCATTAATAACCTCTACAATCATCTCTGAGCGAAACTGGGTGTTTATGAGAACTGGCTCCTTTGTATGAGTTTCACAAACACAATGTGGGGTGAATATCAGGTTCAGTAAGTGAACTAAAGGATATATATAGAGAAAACAGTCTGAAAGAAAAGCTGAGATTTGAGGCAAACCTCAGTTTGGTGGGGGTAGTAAAATAAAACAACATTCAGTGTGGGGCAACTACAAATCTCTCATTCAACCCTGAAAGGAATGTTGTTTAAACTGAGTTATTATTTGACCCTTCCATTTTCTATTTAAAAAATGAGCTCTTCTTTCTCATTTTAAGTGAAAAAGACTATGCCAAAATGGAAGTTTAACATCTGAAAGTTTTGTCTTGGAAAGTTTCTCCTCGTAAAAAAAAGACACGTGTCATTCTGAAACCTGTAAATCAACCCTTCCAGCCTCTCTGACCCTCCCCTCCCTCTATCTCTCATCACTGACACACACTGACTCGAATTCAAGAACAGTTTCCATCCTCCTGCTACTCCACTAATTGGGATATTTACTGTGCACTACATGTATTTTACCCATGTCAGCAGGAACCAGACTTTTCTGTTCTCCCCACTCCCTTCTCTGCCACTTCTGCTCCCCAGTCATCTATGGCCTTTCTGCTCAGAAGTCCACATCACTTTCCACATGCGCACAAATATACTTGTTTTTCACCTGTAACATCTGTACAGTCTGACCAGCTTCCTCAGTATTTTTCATATGAACAAACTCAATAAATAAAGCAAATGACCCACCACTTAATTATTTTCTCAGCTTGTAGTGCAAGGAGCAATTTGGAGTGAGGACCCAATGTGTTCTCTCCCAAAGGCAGGCGTATGGCAATACTGCCGCTCCCCTTCCCTGCCTCCCACCGACCCACCCGCCAGCTTTCCAGCAAAGACTCACTTCACAAAATTTAATTACTCTGCTAACATGTCCCATATGCTCTGTGGTAGGCAGGGAAGGCTTTAATTACATCTGCTCTAGACATGCTGGGGAGCACTTATTCTCCATCTCCCAGAGACCCAACACAGCACCCAAGAGGACGCGGGTGCTGTCAGAACCATAACTGTGCCCCATCATCAGGCACTGAGTACCAAAATATCCTCTTTTACCTCCTTCTACCCCTCTGCACACACAACCACAGCTAAGGGTAAGGCTGCAGACAAGGGAGGCAGGACGATTTGCTTCCCTCTAGAGAGCAGAGGAAGTCATCTCTCTTACAATGTGCTGACCATCGCTGTACATGAACAGATTAACAATCATTAATAATTAGAAAGCTCTTCCACAGCACTGATTATTTGTATGGTGCTTGAGAGACATCATCCCTCATTTGGGGATGGGAAGTGGAGGACAAAACCTGTCCCCAGATGGCCTCCCTCTTCTCTCCATCAGCACCCCATCAGTTGGCATCAGTTGGCTTTTCCTCTCCTTCTCCCACTCCGTTTTACTTTTAATTTTCACAGATGCCTCTGCAATTGCTAATTTCATAGCTATCAGGTGTTGCTGAGGTGGCAGGCAGTCAAAACCATTTTGGGGCACAATATATCAGGTGCTAGACAAGAAGCAGGCAGGAATTTGTTTGACATGACATTGTTATGCAAAGATGCTCACAGTACCCAAGGTGCTTCATGCAACTGGATTGCATTTTCTGTAGACAGAAATCCTTTTTTAGGGGAAGAAGTGCAAGAGACAGGGGAAATCCTTTCATTCAGGATCATTTTTAAGAGTGAGAGCAGAATATCTATTGTAGTCTTTATACTTTTAATGTGGTTTGTGGCTTATGCGATCCAGTCTGTAATATGTTCCATATCTTATATTGCCTTCAATTTGATCAAGCCACATCTGAATTGTGATATTCTGCTTTGCAGACTGCCTTGTGGTGAACCGTCTCCTACCAGCTACGGTTAATGTTTTGAACAAGGGCCAGTCATTATCATTTGCAAACTTTTGAGGCAGAGGGGCAATTTCCAAGAACATTGTGGGTAGGAGATATTCCACAGAGGATGCCTTTGAAGAACATTTCCCAAAGTGTGGGTTATGAATGTGCATGTACACACAATTTATTTGGTAAGCTCCCTGTGCTTCCTCCATCAAAGATCCAGCTGTAGGGTCATGCTTAGGAGCAGCAATAGCACTGCTTTCCCAGGAATCAAGGATTGTACCAGGTTCTTTCATGGGCTGTGGATTTCTAAGCCCCATATCACTCATACGCAGCATCCATGAGTTTTCCTGCTGCATTAGGGCATCCCTGAGCCAGCTTGTATATACTGGACGGTCCACTATGGGCCATGCTGCAGACAGTTTGGCAGCAGAGGAGAGGTGCAGACAATGCTGCAACTGAGCTGTAGGAGAAGAAAGTCCCACCCTGGGGTAGGAGGCATTTCCTCATAACTGTGTTCTTTGTCCTCATGCATGAACTGCTCTGCCTAAAGAAGAGCTGCATTGCGCATGTTTCTAAAGTGCTTTTGTTCCAGTGGAGACACTGCAAGCTGTGTGGGAGTTTGCTTTTTCCCCCCTACACTAAGTAGAGTCTTGCCCCAGGAGCAAACTCTGGAGTTATGAGTGCAAGACTCATGGCTTGCGGCATCATCTCCCTTCCTCCCTGTACCCCTCCACTCTGGAGCTGCTACGCAGAGCATGAAATGAGCACATGCTTGAGCTCCACATCACCAATTTCTCCTGTGAGAGGGAGATAATCCACAAAGCGCTATGCAGAAGGGTGGCACAATACATTCTCTTTCAGCAGATGTTCATCCCAATGCCCTTCTTTCTTCACCATGAGGTCCCAGTGAGGCCCCACGCATGCAAGACTCCTCCAGGAAAGCACCAGTCTAGACAACTCCCTCACTTTCCCAAGAGTACCTGTGTTGCATTAATGTATCCTGCTCCCATGCCAAGGAAAAGATGTGCAGCTGGTCCAGCGCCACTCTAGAGTTTGTATACAAACCAGTTCCCTTTTCAGAACCATCATTATTACTACTATTTAGCCTAGAACCCAAAATTATCAACCAAGTTCAGGAAAGGGAGGGTGAGAAAAAGAAAGGGGAATAAAGGAAGCAGACAGAGACAAAAGCCAGTACTTGGGACATTTCAGCTAAAAAATGTCAGGCTGCACTTTTGGTTGGCCCATCCCCCGTTTAGGTGCATGGTAATAGGAGATCCTGCCCGTCTCTGTTTTATGCATTTCAGTAGTGACTCTGTCCTTTGGGTGAATCAAATTGATTTAGTCCAGTCCCCTAGTTCAATTTCTAGGGCTGCTCAGCCAGGACTCCCTAATCTGTGAACAGGATTTCATCGAGGCTAGGCACTTCTGATCCTTCAATTTATGGCTTGGCATTAAATTGGGCTCCAGTGATGCAGGGCCACTTAGATTATGTGTCTGAAAGATCAGGCAAGTGTAGCTCTAGCAGTGGAAAGATAAAGGTATTCTTGGAGAAGCAAGCCTCCCTCCCTGAGCAAAAATAATCCTGTGACATCCTGCCTGAGTGATCCAAAAGAGTGTGGTTTTGAGGGCAGGATGAAATCTCATTCACGAGGAAAAGAAGAAATAAATTTTTATGGAAAGTTGTTCGCAATTAAAAGAATAATTTCTTCTAAAGTGCTTGTTCCTCACATGCACACAATGGAATTAACTGAGCAGCTGAAGTTGTTTCAGCCCCCAGGTCTGGTTTTTCCATTTTGGAAGGCAGGAACTTCTTAAAAAATATCCCACAAGTTGTTTTTTTCTGTTCCTGGGGGAGTGGCAGACAGTACAAAACTGCACTATTGTAGAAGCAACACTTCAAAATACAAATCTCAAATCCAATCGCATGTCAAGGTCTTAAACCAGGGCTTATCACTGCCATGCATAAAGAGATGCTGCAGCCATCACTTAGACATAATGGTCTTACCCTGGTTGGTTCTTCAAGATGGCTGGACAGGTCTGAGCTCTGATAAAGGCATTTCTCTCCTGAGAGCAGAGCAGCTCCTCCTAGCATACATTTCAAGGGCAACCAGGACTGCACAAGTAGTGAGCTCAGCCTTTGGCGGAAGATGACCTGCCAGTCCTTCTGTGGTGCTTTTTTTACCCTGTGACCTCAAAGCACTGCGCAAGATGCACTAGCCAAACCTGCTGAGTAAACTTCTCAATCCCAAATATCTGAGATATAATGAGGGTTGCACAGCAGCCTGCCAGAGGAATATCTTCTGCATGCAACATGGGTGTGGGTTGTATGCCCTGAGGTAGAACAAGAAAACACGTGGAGATGCTTGAGAGCGTAGAGACAGATGGGCCAGTCTGCATAGGACCATGTAGTCTGATCCCCGCTGCCTTTTGGGCAAGGTTCCTAGGCTGAGCTAACCTCCAGAAGGTGTCCAGGGAAATGCTGGAGACAATCCAAGACAAAGACCGGAAGCAACTTAACGAAAGAGCAACATGGACAATGGGGGCCCCCTTCTCCGGGGCCCTGCCTGGCCCCTTCCTGCAGCAGCCCAGCAGAGCCGCCCCGCGCCCCGGGAGCCTGACTCACAGCCCAGCAATGCTTAGGCAACATCCCCTGCTCAAGGGTAATTTCCTAGGCCCTGCATTGTTTCAGGGAAACACGTATTTGGCAGCTAATATTTTCCGGCACACCGGCAATGATGGAAATAGCTATTTTTTTCCAGACTCTTTCTCTTACTGTGTCATCAGATAAATATCCAGGGTGTGTTTCCACATCCTTAATATGAAAGGCTGCTGCATACAAAGACTGTAGGAAGGTTTGGCAAGAGACTTCAAGGACCCAGTATATTGGGATAACAGAGGTAACCCAGCTGCAGGGTCACTGCACACTCCCACAGGACCCCGAGATGGTGCAAAGAGCATGGAGCTCACCTGAGAGCCAGGCTTAGTTCAGGCAGAGCTACACGAACATGAGGAATACTCACTCCTGCACCTTGCTGCTCTGCCTATAAAATCCAGGGACAGCAGTGGGGAGCAGGGCTCTGTGCTGGACAATTCCCTCACACCATAGGGATGAGCATCCCAGAGCCACCAACCCCCCTGGCAGCAGAGCAGGGAGGCCAGGTTGTTCCTTGTGCCCCTTTCTCATGCCCTATTCAACTGGACACTGCTGTGCTGGCTTCTTGAGTGCAATCAATAAGCAGAGAGACAGGCACTACTGTTAAATTATCCCACCGACCTCCTGGTGATCTAATGGACTCTCCACTAAGTTCTTATTAAATTCCGAGCCAAACTGTGTCCAGTTACAGTAATTACTGAATATTTAAGAAACAGCAATTGGCTATTTAGAACACGCTAACAAACATCTCATAGAGAATTTCATGCTCTTTAATTACTATGCAATACCTGTCCCTTTGGTGACGCCCTCCAACCTCGATTTATGTGTTAATTTACATCTGTTCTTCTATGTTCCAGCATTTTAAAAAAGCAGAGAAATTACAAAAAAAAATAAGAGAACAGTCCTCCTGTTGAGGGTTAGGGCCCGCAGGTAGAAAGAACTCTAATAGAGGCAGGTGCTATGCCAGCTTTCCCTGTTCCTACGTGAAAAGCCAAAATACTGCAGCCCATCACTGCGGCTTTCCATGTCACGCCAGACCTAAACCCATCCCCATCCCTCTGTGCGCTCAGCCCTGACCTCCACAACCCCCATCACTCTCACCCTAGAGCTCAAACACTCGGGAAAAAAAAAACCAAACCACCAAAAAAAATAACCAACCAAAAAAAAAAACCAGCTAAGCCAAGCAAATCATGCCTTTGCTGACCAACGTGCATCCTCAGGAACTAGGGCAACACCTGCCTGGAGCTCATTTCCCTGCACGCAGCGAGAGCCGTGGCCGAATCCGAATCTGGGGCCGCTGTGCTAGCCGAGAGCCGTAACCCCAGCTGTGCTCTCCAGCTCACTGCCTGCCTTATTAGCACTAAACAGCATCCTTATTTAACACACTTCAATTTAGAGTGGAATGGATATTTCTTACTTCAGAAAGTCTCACCTGCCTCTCAAATGGCTCTTGGCACACTGCCTGTTCTCACTCGCATTTTGCCTTTAACAAGGCAAGCCTTGTTCAAATCAAATGGAAAAGAGCTGGCAGGGCTTGATTGAAAGTTTGGAGTCCTTCCCCCTCCCCATCCACTTAGATGCCACAAGAGCCCCCAAATCTGTATAGCCTTCTTATTGCCAGGAAAGAAAGCTTTTGCCAAGACATCTCCCAGGTTCCTCATCACAGAAACTGAAGTTAAAACATCTAACAGAAGCACCAACAAAGATTAGTAAAAAAACCAAAAAAAAACAGGAGGGGAAAATATGAACATTATTTGCAGAACTTGTCTGGCCTCCTGCTACCCCTGCCCCCATCTTTTCTTCCTCTACTGCTGTATCCTCAGAACATCCAAGCCCAAGGTAGAAATATCTAACAAGTAAATTTTTTTTTCCTTCCCATCCCCAACCACATTCCTTCTGCAGGTAGCTTGAAATGCAGACATCCAAGAGAAAAGAGCATCATTCATTGCTCCCACTTTCCTAACAAGATCTCATTATGGTGCAGGCAAAACTTGACCCTGTCGGAAATGTCAAGCCGAGGCACCGCATTTATTCCTCACACAGTCCCCTTCGCCTATAACTTAACGGGTGCTGCGGGGAGGTTATTCTTCCTTTCTTTGATTGTCACAGGGAATAAGCTTTTCTTTTTTTAACAAAGCTATTTTAAAACAGATGCTTAACTCTCTGTGCTATTTTAAATGATGCATAGAAAAAAAAAGCCCATAGCAGAGCCAGTTTAGCACAAAGACTGGGTGAGCTGAAGTCCATGTGCTCCTACCTGTGTACAGAGGAATCTTGGTGGAAGAGACCTGCAGGTGACTGTTTTGAAGAAAATGACCCTGTTTGGGGCCCAAAGATGTCCATTCAGCTGGGAACAATTGCAAATCTGCAAGAGGCTTCCTCAGTTTGCTTTTCCAGGTGAGTAGATACCTATGCTCATCTCCAAATACTGTGAACTACATCACTGTGAGGTGAGGAGCAGGATGGAGGAAAGCTCACAGCTGGTGGGTGCTGTGGGCACTGTTTGGTTTTGGCTGTCCTGTGGGCTGGTGGCTAGGCTGCAATTTGGGTGAAAGACCCTCCACAGCCACATGAGGGAAGAATTAGAAACACAAAATGCACAACACCTAAAAAAGGGATTTCCATCTCCATCCCCAACAGGAGTGAGGTAGGGGCCACTAGGTATCAACAACTCCAGGGTTTCAGTTTGGATTTTCAGTTTGTGATCTGGAGGCAGAAGGTTTTATATATTTTTTGGTACACAGCAGATTATAAATCAAATATCTGAAGTTACAAAACCATATAGTCAGTGTTTATCTGTGGTGTTTGATTATTACAAAGTTGTTCATTCTCAGTAAATATATTTTCTGATAATCAGCCGGCATTTACTTTATAGACATCTGTGTTATTAAACACACAGAGAGAGGGGATTTAGGGATTGTGGTAGCAAATGGTCTTCGCTCAGTCTATAAAGCATCACGTGCATTTCTTTAGCTGCTCCATCGAGACATGTTACCATGGGTCCACCCAGCCCCGAGAGAAGTTACATCTCCCAGAACTCACTCTCCTCAAGAAGACGAGGCCATGCCGCTTGCTAGGTAAAGGCATCCCATGTCTCCAGCTGCATCGATGCTGCTATCTGGCACTGAATTATTTAGTTTCCCCTCACTGTGAATGGAAATGATCTGCAGTTTAAATGGAATGAAGAGAAGTTTGCATCAAAGGCACCTTAACTCAGTCAAATACACAGTGGAGACTTCCTTGCCTGTGACTGTCAGGGGTAATAACCATGGTTCTGATCAAACAAAAGGCCCTTCAGACCCACTTAGTCCCTGTAATCGGCAGGTTCACATCTCCTCTTCCAGCTGCCAGGAAAGAAAGTATTTAAAGAGGTTGAGTCAGAAGGAGATGAGGGTGTTGGGCTGTGGAATGTGAAAGACTTTCCTGTAGATTGGAGGTTGATGTAGCGCTGGCAGCCCTGAGCTTTCTCAACGCCCAAACACTTTGTTGTGCAGTCTGGCAACACCCTCCATTTTCCTCCTGACCTGGCAGAAGAGGACGGTCAGTGTTAGCTGCACTCACGTTGGCTAATTCATATGGAAGTGTAGAGCATTACAGCTGACACTGGTGCATCAGACACTGGTTTTCTCATTTCCTAAATTTTTCTGCTCAAAAGCCACCATCTCTGATCACCCCTGTCCTAGGCACCCAAACCCACCAGCAGCTCTGCCCTCTATCCCTCACCAAGTATTCCCACTTGTCCCCACACTCAGGCTTTTTTTCCCCACCTCCTCCACACTGCCGACATGGGGACCACTACAGACATCAGACATTCTCAGATGGTGGTGTCCCTCTCCAAGTCACAAGGTGAAGGGGAGCACTGGTCAAGTCTCCTTAGTGATACCACAGGAAAGATGGCATGGACCTGGAGCTGAAGGCAAATGAGGGATCTAGTCAGACTCACTGCAGACACCCGGCTGTGAAAAGCCTTTTGTGATAGCAGAAATGCTGGTGCTCAGTGGAGACCTTGAGGTTAAACTAAAATCTGTCAGCATTTGGTGAATGAGGGATTCTGCTGTCTGCCCCATCCCTGCTTTATTGCCCCCCAGCCCTGTCCTCCCCATATGGAAATTCTCTCCTCCTGTGTTACCTATGAGCTGCTCCCCAGTTTGGGATGCCTCCCCTGGGGATTGCCATTGGAGGGAAACAGAGGTATGCTCTGGTATCACACAGCCAAACTCTGCCAGCACCAGCACCACAGCTCAGACCTCCTCTGCTGCCCCTGCCACTCCCAACCCCCCAAGTTGCTAGCATTAAAAGGATTACTTAGCAAAATGATGAGAGAGAAGGGATTACAAGGAATTATCAGCCTTGATTCCCTCCTAATTAATTACTGGTCAGACATATGAAAGGATAGCTGCAGCACGCCCCGTGACAGTGAAGGAGAAATGACACGTGCAACTGGGAGGCAGCTAGGAAAGGCTTTGGTAAATGCCAACACTTATTTGCTAATGCAACTTTCTTCCCAGAAAGGGCTCCTTCAGAGAGCAGTACCTGAACACGGCTGCCGCTATCAGCTGCGCAGTTTCTGTTCCTCTTCACACTCACCTTTTTTCTCTTTCTAATGCTTGTACTTTGTGGGTTGATTTGCACCCCAAACCTGGGGCTGGCTCCACAGATCACCTTGCTCTCCTCAGCAGTCTGGGGAAGCTGATGCTTACCTGTCTGACTGAGGGATGCCTGGTTTTCTTGCACGAGGCTGGGGTGACTAATCAAAGAGTATTTTTCTTAAAATTCTTATGGATTGAGGCAATCATCACAACAATCAGAGTAATCCTGCAATGAGGGGGAAGAGGAGGCATGTCATTTCAGCTCTACTCTCTAGAGGAAGAGATAACAGAAGATCTATTTTTGTGTGTTTCCTGGCCCGAAAGGAAAGGCTGGTCTTATCCCTCCCAAACCACTGTTTACTGGTAACTGGCCAACTTCTATTTTATTTTTTAATTCTCAGAGTTACATCCCAGTAAATAAGAACTAATGGGTAGTCTCTGCGTGTTGTGATGTGCACCCTGTCCAGTATCCAGCCTCTGCAGTGAGAAAGAGCCACCCTATAATGACAGATTGGTTTCACCAGTCAAAGCCATTTTCCCCAAGAGCAGAGCTCTGACTAGTCACGTTCTTTTTCTGGGCCTGTTCCCACTTCCTTCCCTAACAGACCGATTCTTCAGCAGGTTTATTGTGTCACCTGAGGGGACATGACTCCAAAGGATTTCTGACACCTGACTAGGTTCACATGCTTCCTTACCGAACGCTACACAGTGAATTAGGGATGCCTATGATTTTGGGGTGGCCAGCCCTTCTGAGACAGTCCCTGTGCCCTAGGATCCCACAAGTACACCTTAAATCTTGGTGAAGCTCATTGATGGAGCACCAGGAGTCCCAGCCCAAGCCAGAGGTTTCCAGGGTACCTGTAAGTGAAGTGGCTGTTTCCAGCCCTTGGCCAGAGCTACACTATCAGCCTCTGTCTCTGCAAGCACCCTGGTCTTGCTTCCTCAGATAGCTGAGCATTGCCAGACTGTTGGGTAATTTAGTTCTGGCTTGGGAAGTGCACATTCCCTGTTTGCAAACAACATACAGCTGAGCAGCCCCGGGCTGCCCACTGCTCTGTCTTTCAGCTCAAAGAGGGTGTGTGGTCACAGCAGGCTTCAAACTTGAAGGTACTTGCAGGATGTGGCTGAACATTCTCTCTTTTTGCATCACACCCCATGCAGCTTCCCTCACTGCAGGACTGTTCCCTGGCAGATCCATGACCAGTACACTGTACTAAGTTCCTTTCATGACCCACAAAGCCTTTAGGTGGAGAACTCTGACAAGGCATTTGCACCAGCTCCAAGATCCCCCACATCTGTTCACATTGTCTTTTTTTTTTTTTTTTTTTTAACCCAAACAAATCTGCAGCACCTTCAAATCAATAAAACAACAAAAGGCAAGGCAAGCTGCCACTGAACACCACCTGCTCGAAAAAGATCAGCTAAAATTATTTGCTGCTACACAACAAATTTCTGCCTGCTTAGTCCCCTGGTTGCTGTGCTGCAAATGACCAAGGGGAAGAAGGTTGTTAGAAATGGAGGGACCAGTTGACATCACCTTCCTCACTATGGGGGGCGTTTGAGCTCTGCTGCAGCTGCAATTTGTACCATATGTTCATGTAAATGATGAAGCAGGGGTGGCCAAAGCCCTTTCCTTGCTTCAGAAGCTGAGAAACCCCAGTAGGGGAGCCCAGAGACCATCTTTCTGCATCCAGCTGAGAGTTTCTCAAAGGGCATGGCATCCCTCCAGCTGCTGGGACAGGCAGGCGGCTTCCTCACAGGAGCTCTACTTTTGCCTGGGGGATAGAGGCCCTTCTCTGCTCTGCACAGAAGAGGTTAAGAGAAAGGAAGAGCTACAGAAATTTCTGAGAAACACCAGCATGCTGGTTTTGACAAATGCACAAATTGGAATGCAGATGTATGTAAACATGCATGAAATTATCCCAGCCCTCCTGCATAATGTAGCCTCGCAGCCGCAAAGGCTCTGAGCTCTCTGGTGAGGCCAAGCCAGTTAGAGCCATTCAAATCAGGGAAAAGACACTAGAAAGACACCAGGCAAAAAAGTGGGAGAAGAATGAGGGAAGAAAACACCTCATGATTATGTTAAACATGGTCCTGCCTGGCAGCAGGACACGCAAGCTCTGGGATTGGAGCTGCTGGCTCCTAGGACCCCACAGGCTGAGCTGAGCATCCTGCTGCCTACTGAGTTTGTAAGGGACAGATGTCACACACAGGCAGGAGATACTAATGGGTTTCTCTAGATGGATACTAGTGGGCAAGAAAATAAAGAGAGGGTGGAGGAAGCAGAACAGGAGGAAGCTGTGTGCACTGAAGGGACCTCTGATGACACGTCTGGCCTTCGCATGCACATACAGAGGTGCCTTTTGTGTCCAGCTGTCCTACGCAGCAGCCAGAGGTGAGTTTACGGGAAAGACAACGGGAGTTTCAGCCCTTCTCCCCACCCCATCAGCACAGGGTATTTGCCACTTCTGTTCACATCACAGGTGTACATTGTTGCATGCACAGACACCAAAGGCCACTGTCCTTGGGCAAAGCCTTCCAGACTCCATATCCAGGCTCCTGGCTGCCCTTTCTCCCTCAGAGACCTCCAGCTTCAGCAATGCACCCCAGAGTCTGCCATGCACATCTTTGGATTTCAAGCCCCCAGACAGCAGTGGAAGTTTCCAGTGCTGCTCCCCTGCAACACCTTCTCGAGGGGACAGAATGGTAAATGTTGGGTTACAGACATTGAGCCATTTGCCCAAGATCACACCATGAGTCCTGGAAATAGAAGCCAGAAAGCCTGACTCCCACATCCTTGTTCTAACCATTCCATCGGTGACCTCCATAGTTGTTACCATGGAGATTTTTTTTAATGCCACCCATTCCTCACCAGGACATCACTGAAATGGTCCAGCAAAAGCAGCACATAAGCCACCAAGAAAATGCTTTCTTCCCTGCTCCTGCTTCCACGGTGGGCTGCAGCAGGGCTGGGACAGAGGTGAACAGCTTTCATGGCTTTCCTCTCCACATAATGAGCCCATTTTAATATCAATCTCACATATTTTTTATTTACCTATTGCAAATCGCATCTGCTCTGATCTAAGCCATAATCCCCAGCAGGGGCTAATCTCCCCATCCTCACACAGCACCTGTGAAGCCTCAACTCCACTTTTCATAATGGTCTGTATGAACAAATCTCTTTCATTAATCTCATACCTTCCCCTGGCCCTCAGTGAGCCTCTTGGCACCAGACGTCTTCCCCTGCTCCAGCACTTCAGGCTGGATTTAGGGATGATGTCCCTTGAACACAGGACTTCCTGATTAAAATAGATAGGGTGAGGGACACATCAAAAATGCAGAAAAGAGCAGATGTCCTGTAGGCTCAGAGGATCTCATTTCATAGCCATGTGCTCATGCAGGCAACCTGAAAAATCTCAGCTCTTGGAAGAATAGAATAGAAATGAAACAGGTAAGTCCCAAACTGCTAAAGATAGACCACTCCCCTACCCCTCCGGAGCACTGAGAATCACCAGCTGCCCTGTTGAGGATCCAAAAGCCCTCTCCAAGAGCAACTAAAGCTGGAGGCTTCAGAGAAAGGTAAACAAGCACCCGCACACATAAATAAAGCATGGTAATAAATGTCTTAATAATTAGCAGCGATACAGATGCAGCTGAGCAAACAGCCCCGGATCCAAAAAACAAACAAGCCCTCTGCTTTCTGCCCTAGCTCCAGTAATAATTGCTTGCATGCCTTCATTGCAAGTGATCCCAAAGCTCTTAGTAAACAGAGACTGGGAAGCCGTATGGAGCGGTTGCTGGGAGAGGTGGTGGTGTGGCATAGGTTTCTTGCATGGATGCCCCAGAGTCACACTGGAGTCCAGCACAACCACAGCCCACAGTACTACAATGTGGGTGCATCGTCACAAAGAGCATCCCCAGCAAATCCTATAGCTCTGCATGAACTCTGCTTTCAAACTACTAAGGGGAAAAAAAAAAAAAGGGGGGGTTGAGGAAAATTGGGCATATTTCACTGCTCTGCTGAGCAGCCCTGAATCCCAACATCTGTGTCACCTGGGTCTCCATGGGACTGCACTTAGCAGCACTTGTCATCTGTGATGACCCATCTAGGACAAGCCTGACACTTACTCAGGAGCATATCTACAAGACTTTACTCTCAGTTATTTTACCCTCAGTTGTACAAGAGGGAAATCAGATTACAACTGATATCAATAAGGAAAAGCAGAGCAGGAGGAAGGGAGAAAGCTGTACAGAAACACACGTAAATCCCTCTCTTCTGAACTACAACTGCAAAAAACACTCAACCCTTTGAATTTTCCCTTTCAGTCAGGAAACTGCTCTAGGTTCTCCCCCTCAGTCCCCTCCAGACTCAAGGATGCATTTCCAACCTCAGAAAGAAATTCCTCCTTTTGTAACAGTCATTAATTGGCTTTGGGGAATCTGGGCCACCAGATACGTCCCTAATCCTATACACACTTCCAGTCCCGTGTCCAGAGCTGGGCTGCCCAGCACTTCTCCCCAAAAGAGGCTTGTGAGTGGAATTAGCTGCTTCCTTCAGCCACTGCAGCTGTCTGGCTTGATATATTTTCCAAATACGGGGGGAAAAGGCAGTTGGCAGATCATGTTTGTTGAGGAGACACTGATGTGAATTTTTATCTCTAAATGGTGCATTTCACCATTATCAAGACACACAAAGCAATGTCAATCACCTTGTCCTAGTACAAAAGCAAAGAGCTTGCCAAAAGGTTGGCAGCAATACACACACCCATGTACGTTGCAGGGTGTTAGGAGAGCGAGTGCCAGTTTGATAGGAGTTGTTTAGATTGTGAGTGTGTTTGTCATGATTTAAAGCATTAACCTTGGAAGTGGTATATAAAGGCTGACATGAAAGAGTCTGAAGAACACATCCACATGCGTGTGTTCAAAGGTCTGAAGAGCCAAACACAGCTAATGGTTGTGAATTCCCAGCTGCCCCTGGAAAACCTTCAGCTCAAACCTCTTCCAACGTGAGGGGATTTATTAAGCAGCCACCTATTTTAATATGCTATTTCCCCAGGTGATCCTACCTCCAGAGACTGCTTGCACATGCAGGACATCTCCAAGCAGCAGGTGGGTGGAGGGAGAAGCTGAGAGGGTTATTCTCCTGTCCCAGAATTAGATGCTTGAACTGGGTGACTGATCTTCCTCTGCAATGTGGGCAAAGTGATTCCTGCAGAAGACAATTCAGGCAGGTGTCAAACTTAGGTGCCCTAAACCTCTTCCCAGAGAGATCACATGCTCATATCCTAACCAGTACATGCCAACAAGAACTAAAATGAAATTGGAATTAAGCTGAATTACTATCTTGAACAAAACTAAGCCTACTCACCAATCCAAGCACATCTGAGCATTCTTTAGAAAGAAAAAAAAAAAAAACCAACCCACACATAATTTTAAAAATTATTCTGACTTTTTCTTATTTCTATCTCTCCTGGTTCACACTAAGTCACTGAAAAGCCATGAGGCACATCGATCTTGCACTCTTTCCCATTTAATATTGAAGCACTTGAAGCTCATGGAAAAGGTCATTCTGATCACATCTCTACCTGAGGATATTTGGATTGCACAAATGAAGACCCAGATGCTCAAGTTTCCCACTCACCACACATGGCTATTCCTTTTGGGTCAAATCCTGCCAGACTAGATTGAGCATCCTGTTGGTGTTCATTGAAAGATGCAAAATGTCATTTAAAAGGGGGAAAAAGCTAGCACGAGATGGAGTTGAGATGATCTCCAGCTGGACCATTATCCTGGAAACTGCCATAAACTGTAAAGGTCGACTCCAAATGAAAGATCACACAACAGGGATCTGGAGGTAAGCAGATGGCTTTTAAAACTGGGAGTCTTGCACCAGCAAGAAATTACCAGCAAGTCACAGCTGTGCTGGACCACATGAGCAGGTGAAAATGTGACTATGCTAGGGTGTGATCACACTGCCAGCATCCTCTGACACTTCTCCTTTTCCCTAGCTGGCCCTAATGCTACCAAATGTAGAGGATATTTGCTTTAGAGAGATCGGAGCCATTTCTCCTTAGGAGGCCTTTAAAAACAGGTGTGGGAAGGAAGTGAACAAGATGCTCTGAAGTGGTGGATGAGTGTAACCATCACTGCAAGAGGTGAGGAGTGCGTGCAGACAAATGCAGAGCTTTCCAAAGAGGCTGTTGAGAGCTAGTGAGGCACAAGCTGAGGATGAGAGGGAGGTTTCTTCAGCCAGGGCTCGGGAGGTCAGCTTGGGGCCACAATCTGGTAGTGACATTGCCATTAGACTTTGCCATGAGGATCAGAAAAACTGACTTCTTCACTGCCTGCTGCCCAAGTATATCTGTTCTTGAATGCATAAAGATATATTGTCCTGAAATCTTGGAATTTGCCCCTATCATGAGTTACCGACTATAAGCCCTCATTGGTAGGGAGCAGCTACTGCCAAATTTCTGATCCAAAGGGTGAGCTGGGCTGTAAAAACCAAACCAACTTCAGCAGTGAAACTGCTCCACATGCCTGGCCTTCTTTTTCTATCTGTTTTGCCCAATATGTCTAAAGAGCATATAGATGTACTGACAGAGCATTGGGAACGACTGTGCATTTGGTTTTTTGCACCTCCAGAAATGAGAAGTGAAGGATGATGCTGAAGTGTCTCCTCCAGCCCCTGAAAGTCACTGTCAAGTAAGTTTACAACTCTCTTCACATCCTTGAGTGTAAAATTCTTGGGCAAGGGGCTGGTTTCTGCCTCTACTGAAGCCTGGGAGCTCCTGACCATTTGCTCATTGCTGCCTCTGGCAGTTGGAAGAGGTGCTGAATCACCTGCAAATCTCCCAAAGGTTTTTGCCTGGTCTGCCAGAAATTCATAACCAAGAACATCTTTCAAGCAAGGTAGAACAGACCCAGCATCTCTCTTAGCCACTCTCCCCTCTGTGTGAGTTTTAGAGAAGCACTGCAGAGGTCTCCTGGAAAGGACCGTCTGATGTTTTTGGAAAAAAGAGGGAAAAAACATCTCAGCAGTGAGGGCAAAGCCACTCTTCCACCCCCCTGCCTCACCTCTCCCCCTTCTCACCCCCATCTTGCTGTCTTTTCTGTATTTGGCACACAAGCTATTTCTCTCAGGTTTGAGCAAGGGCAGGCAGCTCTTTCACAGCCGGTGTGCTGGGGATGTCAGATCCCCTACTTTTCCCCCTTTCTTCTCACCAGTGCTTGGAGCCAGCCTCTCAGATCGACTGGCGGATGACATGCCTGGCTGGGCTGAGGCACTTGAATCGACGCTTCCCCAGGGTGCTGCTCCTGATGGAGTTTGCAGCAGGAGCTAAAAGCCGCATACAGATAACTCTGCCTTCCTTCCTCCTTCCTTCCTTTCAGCAATTCAAAGAGAAGAGGGTGAAGAAAATGGCACTTGGATTAAATAAAATAACAACCAGCACACTGGGCTTTTAGCTGTAAGTGAGCCAAGTGTCCTGTAACATTAAATAAATGCAAGATTAACCTTCAAGGCTTCCACACTAAATTATTTATCTTGAGAGGCAAAGAGGTCAGGATTGAAACAAAGGGTAAATATTTGACGACCGAGCTGTGTTCACTGGCTGCACGGCTGTTTGCCGACTGTGCCAGTGCTGCCAGCGCTTTTTCTCTGCGGGGACAGCCATGGGCTGGCCGTGCTGCTCCCCCAGACTGTCAGCATCCCGGGGTTCAGCTGCGAGGGCAGCAGAGGGGACGAGGACAACCTTTGTGCCATCAGCCGTGGCATCCTGCCTGGCAGAAGTTGTGAGGTTGGGGGAGAGCCTCAGTGACCTGACAGGGGCTGATAAGTTGTGATTACACAGAGCACCCCATGCTCCGCAATTAGCAGTTGCATCTGCCTTCTATACTGGAGTATTATTAACCACATCATTTACATACAACAATTTCTGTAGCCACTGTAGGCAGGGAATTACCTGATAACAAAATACCCTGCTGTTCATGCTAAGTGACAGACTCAGAAATATTAGTCGGTTTAATCAAAGCGCTAACAATACTAAATAGACCAAAATATTTTGCCATTCTCTAGCTGGTCTCCCCTATTAAAATCCTCAAGCATTCTTCTGTCAAAGATACGTCAATTATTTTCCTTTCAGTAAAAAAAAATTAAAATGTAGCCACTATTGGGAAAGTATACGGCATCTGTTTAACAGTGACTAGCAACTTCACAGTGCATTTTAAGGTGAGAAATGCAAAAGACATCTACAGCCAGGACCAATATAATTAGTGAGGAGTACAACACCTTAAATTACCATCTCTATTTTCCAGAAGTGTCAGGCTTCAGAAGGAGAAGCAGGCAGGATCTCAGTGTTAACTCACCTGAAAAAAACCTCCCCTAACACACTTTTTCCCTAGAAAGAGCATCAGCAACTCACCAATCAATAACTTTGCTTGCAGTGCCATTTCCTCACTTACATTCCTGTCCCAGTGCATTACAGATGCAAACCGGTGTAGGTGCAATGGACCTCACAAGATCACTGTGTGCTGTGGCACAGCCCAGCAGCTACCGGAGGTTTGTTGTAAAAATGGGGACCAAAATTAAAGCTGTGACCTACCAAATTAAAACATTTCAGCTATTTGTCAATACACCAAATTCACAGCAAACTATTCAAAGCGTGTGCAGGAGAGAGCAAGGCCAGGGTGCCCTCTGCCCCAGGCTGGTACTCAGTGGGATATATAAAATTTCTCAGGCAGCTGCGTGGCATGTCCTGTTCATGTACAATGCATTAACCCCCTCACAAGGTGTAAGGTCAGGAAGGGATTTTCTCTGAGTGAAGGGAATCACTGGAGTGGGCTTTTACACTCCACAGTAAGGTGTGTGCTTTGGACTGTCAGATCAGCTGCTTATTTCCACATAGCAAATCCCTGCTATTTCAGAGATTAAAGACCCTGGCACTGCTCTTGATCTCTTGGTGTCTCCAAGGAGTACTTTAGCCAGTGGGGTTTAGTCTGTCATGGGGTGCAGGTGTGCTGCAGACCCCTCCACAGCAAACACAGCATGCAGTCCCTCCTGCTCCTCTCCCCCTTGCACCAAAGCTTTCTTCAACACACACAGCCTCAAGAGCTGCCTTCCTAAAATACTGCGCGCCACTCCCAGTGCACCCAAGATGCAGCCGTCAAGACACAGACAGAAACAGTGCAGATCACCTCCAGGAGAGAGCATCAGGGAAGCTGGAAATGAGATGTCCAAAGAGAGGAGCCACCCTCCCCTTCTGCCACGGTGCTGTGTGCTGCCTCCACTAATCAGCTGGGGAAGGCTTTGCCTTTGCTGCCAAAAAGCATGTGGGTAGTTTATGATGAGTGAGGTGAGTAAGCTGTGAAACCCCAGTGGCAGTGAGATACGTGGCTTTCTACCAATTATGAGCACAACTATAGGTAAAGAAGCCATAGCAACAAAAACTTGACCTGCTCCACTCCAGACATGTAGGTGAAGCCTATTCTAGATTTAATGTAGTCTCTTAACGCCTACTGCTGTTAATGGTTCCTGCATAATAAGGGGGATTACAGATCTATTACAGATATGTCACCTCCTAAGGAATGTGCCATTAATCATGATCGTTTATTTGCAAATTGCTTTATAATTTTGAAAATCTTTTGCAAATTACTTTAAATAGAGCAGGTTGGGGGGCAAGGGACTTTCAAAGCAGATTTTTATGCCATTTTCCTTCTTTGGCTAATGCCCCATTTTGAGCCAAATCAGTGCTTGTGCATGTCTGCATATGTACATGGGTATTTCTGTATGGGAATAAACTGGCTGAGAACAGCCAGACACGTGTGAGTGACAGCAGTTAACAAGCAGCATATAGGAGAGTGCACCTGTCTCTGCACAGAAACACTAGACACACTGGTCCATGTGGTCAAAGATGCCTTTTTGCAGACTGCTTTTCACCTGGGCAGCTTTTACAGATGAAGAACAACCAGGTATTTGCATGCATGTCCACCCACTGGTGTTACCACTGACTGTGGACACACTTCAGTGTACATCCACATGTGCATTTCTGTGGCCTTTCACCAAGCTAGTCTGCACACGATTTGGAGGTTGAGGCTAAGATTCATGCCCTCCTCACCTTGGCCATGCAAACCCCTGTGTTAGACCTTACATTGGAGCCAGCAGCTAATCAGCCCAAACCAGCTAATAGCCAAACGCCCCCCTGCCTACTCACAGGGCAGAGGACAAGATGAGAAAAAATGCAGACCCTTCCTTCACCCCACAGGTCAACCCTCAGTTGGGTCAGCACAGACAAACCTCTTATCCCCTTACTCTCCCTGTCTCTTTGCCAGCTTCCTCAGGGCTCTGCGCTTCTTCCTGGTTTTCCCTTCATCTT
The DNA here is from genome assembly GCA_025331215.1 of Actenoides lindsayi. NCBI lineage: Eukaryota > Metazoa > Chordata > Aves > Coraciiformes > Alcedinidae > Actenoides > Actenoides lindsayi. Next base: position 6,359 of record WTSP01022037.1, on the reverse strand, counting down.
ACCCCAAAATCCCCTTTCCTACCAGAGACTCTCCTCTTCTCCAGCCCTTTCCTCTTCTCCAGACCTTTGCATCCATCCCTGCTCCCCACCCCCGCGGATTAAATAGAATTTGCCTGGATTACAGCTGCCAATCAAGTTCAAGTGCATTTTTAATAGTTTAATTTGTGGCACAAGGTTTCAAATAAAATCATCAAGTGCAGTCGATTAAACTCATTAAGTCCTTACGGACTCGTCTGTGTACTGTGCCGTTATCAGATTCGGAGACATGAGAATTAATTAGGCCGCTGTTATCCTTTGTCTGGATTAGTGTGCCAGGCCCAGCGGCCGGGTGTTTTCCTGTGAAAACACAAGGTCCATAATCTCCTTACGAGTACAACTGGGGAGACAGAGGCCTAAGAGATTTCTTCAACATTCCTCAAAGATCAAACAACAAGAAAGGCACTGTTCTTTGATTAATTTTTTTCTCCCTCCCCTGGTTTTCTTTCTTGCTCTTTCTTTCCCCCCCCTCCCAAGTGCACAGTGCAGCTCATGACTGAAGGCAGTTTGGTGGGAAGAGGGCAGACAGGTAGAAATGGGCTGCTGGTACCAGGGCTGGACATTAATCTCCCCAGCCAAGATAAACCAGGCATGTCCTGAGAGGCTGCTTCTGCTGCAAAGGGACTTCTCTTCAATGTTCCCATGCATGCTGAAAGAACCCTTACCCATGTCCACATCCTTTGGATCACTGCCCACATTTGGGTAGAGATACTAAGGGTACCACACAGACTAAGGGTACCCAAAGAGACCAAAGGTACCTTCTCCACCCCTACAGATCCAGAGTAATATGAAATCACAGCTGACACACAACACAACTCACCAGGATGCCCCAGATCCCATAATTTCTGCACCGAGTGTAAAGTCTCCAGTATGCGCATTACTTACCTCTGTGAACCATGACTCTTCCACAGAGCAACCATTGCAGATGGTGAGCTACTTGGAGAGATAGATGTGAGAGTGGGACAGACAATGCAAGACATTGTCTGCCAGGACTGTATAATGCTAAACATGACGATGTACAGAGATGAGTACAATGTGGGTACTCCAACCTGTACTGGAAGATATGGTGGGCAGATGGACCAAGATGAAGGTAAATAGGGGTATATGTAGATTCCCTGCACCTAACTGTACTCTCATGTGCAATAATCTCACCCCTACCCATGGAGCAGGTTTCCACTACACAAATACCAACCCTAAACAAGCTTTCCTATGTAACTTGCCACCTGCTCTGCTCTACAGAGCAGAAACACATTAGACATTCACCATCACAACAGGACTTCTAACAAGCCACAGCTCACACTCATGATACCAATATATGAAATCAATACCTACACCATGCAATTTATAAAACAATACTAATATATATAGCTGAACAACTGGACTTCTGCAGCCCAGGGGAGTCTTATGAATTTCCTTATAATCCCAGCAAGGTCCACTCACAGAACTGGGTAAGTGAAGTTTATATATATATAGATCCCAGAGGAGAATTTTTTAAAGTACCACAGGCAGGTAAGCACCTCTGACTTCCTAATGCCATGAGGAACTTCACTGAGATCGGGGATCTGAAAAACTCCCCTCATTATGGAGGCTACCCCTCATGTATGGAAGTCAGATTTTACTAAGTAGGGTAGGAGATGGGAGATCCACTGCAAACAATGAGAAACAGGTGTCTATGTGCAATGGTCAAGGATTGCTGACTCAGTCAAATACTGAAGCTGGTCCTTAACAATGCTGTTATTTCACAGAGCAACAACACTGCAGAAGGGCCTTCAAAAGGCATATTGCCAAAGAGAGTTTTATCCAAGAGGCTTTTCCAGTGGACACAAATCCTTTCCAATGGGTCAGCTGCCGGCAAACATGTTGCAAGAAATTTATGAGAATATAAGCATGCTGTAAAGAGATGAACTTAAGGGACAAAGAAAAGTAATCCATATTAAGGCTGGCAAGGGCTTTGTGCCTGCAAACAGTCCTGCTGAATTGCATTTGAGGGGAGCTGAACGACAGCAATTTCTAAACTAAATCACTTGGGCCTGCCAGTGCTTTCACCAGTTTATTACAGAAATTTACTCACAAGGGTCAGTGACCCCTCAGTCAATGACTCCCCCAGGTGACTTCCCAAGCTGCATTAAGCTACAAGCATTTGCTCTCATTCCCTCTGATCTTCTTTCTCTCCTCCTCCTCTTCCACTTCCCAGTTCATTCGCCTCTCCACTGAATCCCTTCTTTTTTTCTCTCTATTGTCAAATCAAGGGAGTAGGGTACAATGTGACAAGACAGTGTTGGCGGAACAATAAGGGATGTAGACATGAAGGAGCAACAGAGAGGCAAAAGGGCTGAGGAGGGAAGCCAAGAAGCCTGAACATGATGGAAGGGAAAGGGAGGTGTGAAGAGCTGCAGGGATGGCAGTAAGGCAGCTACACTTTTGGAAAAGACAAAGATTTTCGTATTTGCTTCCCTGCACATATAACATGAAGATAAGGACGAGGGTGAGAGCAAAGCTGCAGCCTCCAAGATGCAGAAAGTCTCCAGAATCATTTTAGCTACTAATGTGGGGAGAAAACAATGGGAACTGCAGGATGCAGGTGGAGGAAGAGGCATCAGGATTTGGTACAGAGGAGGAGGACTAAGGGGCAGAGCAGTGGTATGGGCAAGAGGGGCAAAGTGGAAGGTTAGATGGCATTGCATGAGAAAAAATGAGGGTTCGTTTTTTTAATGGAGAGCAGCACACTTCCCTCCAAAGGTGGGCATCCAAGTGTGTCGGGTGAATTCTGCTCCCCTTTCCTAAAAGGGGACCCCTAAAAGGGGTCAATTATGCACTTCCTGAACTCAGAACATCTGCACTTAGTCAAGATGAATCCTATAGAAACCTTGTCCATCGTAGCCAAATTGATGCATCGTCAGACTCCTGCTCTGTTATTGGGCAAGTTTTCCAGGCCTGGCATAAATCTAACCCTCAACATTTCCACATCAGAAAAGTAAAAGAAATTCTTCAGGAAATATTTAACCCATGTACCCTGGAATATCAACTGCTGGAAGTTTAAAGATGTCCCAGTCCACAGCAGGATTTCTGCCACTGCCCCAGCCCTGCCAACCTCCTCCTGCTTCTGCCCAGACACCTTGACACCTCTCTGAAGCAGCTTTCAGCATTTTTTGTGGCCAACACAGAGCGGGCCAGCATCCTTCCTCCCTTCCTGGCTCCAAAACATTCTCCTTTCAGTGTCTCCTTCTCTCTTTTTAATTTCTCCTCCCCCTCCCCTCCATAAGGAATTAATGAATGTCTCTTTAAGGCCCTGTGTCTGCCACCTTGCAGCACACCCTTGTAAATCAGATAAATATCTCAAGGATCCTTATCCTGGGAAAATTGAGATAATTATGCTAAATTGAAGAGACTCTTTTTTTTTTTCTTTTCCTTCCCCCCCCTCCCCTCTTTTCAGCTGGAGTTTCTTGTAGTAACAGGTGTACTGACTGCTAATTCCTGTACAGGAATTACCTCCTTTCTCCAAAGGGGTGGCCCTTGATAGCTGGTTCCAGGCTTGCTCCTGAAGCAAGTTTAAACCAAGATGCAATGTCAGTAAGGAATCTTTTCATAGCTCTGTCCAGCAATTTCTTGGAAAATTTTACCCTTGTTGGTGCACCTCTGACCCTCACCTGCTCAAAGCAGGTCCTGAGGTCTCCTCCAATCCATACCTTTCTGTTGTCCCATGGCAGGACAGGGTTACACTAATGCTATATGAGGGGAGGCATGGACCTCCCAAACCAGTCCCCATTTCTCAGCATTATCATCATGTGTTTCTCCCTCCACCTACAAGAGTGAGAACACCTCCTACCAGCTAAGATCAGCACCAGCTACATTGAGTTATTAACCCTTCCTTCCACTATAGTGGCAAAAGCCATCAGAAGAGCAGGGAACAGGGCAGCAGTTGAGGAGATTAAGGGGGGAGCTGTGACCCTGCTGTTTTTCTCCTGGAAAAAGTCTACAAAGAAAAGCCTACAAACCAGAAGTCTACAGCGTTCTGCTTTTGGTGCTCTACAGCCAAACACACAAGCAAATTGGGACTGTCAAAGGGATGGAAGGTGAGTGATGGTGCAATCCAAAGGGGATGATTACTTCTCTAAGAGATTTCCTAGCAACACCTGGGGTCTTTGGGGGACCCAAAGAGGTTTTCAGGTGACTGTGTAAGGCAGGGAGCATAAACACAGAAAGTCCTCAGAGACCAGTGATGACTCTGCACTCAGAAAACTAGGGAGGTGGCAAGCAGTGGATTGGTGACATGATGGTGCTGAGTATGGCCCTCATAACAACAGGCCTCCTCTAAGCACAGATTAGACCTTCAGCCCAGCCAGCTCATCTAAACTGTGCATTGGCTGGGAGAAAGCAGAGCAGACTGGCTCCAAGCACCACAAGATAATCACTGAGCTTGGGCCAGCGGTCTCAAGGCTGCAGGTGGGTTGAGAGAGAAGAGGACAACAGCTGTTTCTACTTCACCCAGGTCTTCTGTGCCAGGCCACCCTTGCCTTATCTCCAGCAGAGCCACAGCTCTCTTCAGACTCATCAGAGCCTATTCTTCTGAAAATGCTTTCACACACACAAATAATAATCTGAGAACCCAGGCAGGGCTGAAACAAGATCAATATTGCTGCTCAACAAAGAGGTTCAGACCTGTGGCTTCAGCCAGAGCTTCACCTGTACATCTCTATGTTATCTCTATCTACAGGTTTGGGGAGGAAAGAAACAAATTTTGGGAAGGTAGGAAACAGCTTCTCTGAAGGTGCACTGATGAAGAGGGGGGATGGGACGAAATCTCCAGTTGCATCCCCAGTTTTCTCACTTTCCCCTGGCAAATCACCAGAAACAGCTACCATGGCATACCATGTCCTGTACCCAGGACACGAGCAGTAGAAGGTGATTCCTCTGTTTGCTCCACGTCATATATATATAGACCAAACTTGAGCTTAAAAAGTAGCACTGCCAATGTAGAAAAGGGGTGTTGGTTTTCCATCGCTCCCCTCAACCCTTGCCCTGGCTCTGCAAACAGACTGAGGACAGCTTTTCATATCAATGGGATGACCCCCACACATCTTGCAAGCTTCAGAGCCACTCCTGGCATCAACAGGCTCCATGCATCATCTTCACTCCTCTCAGGAAGAATAGGCTTGACGGTGTTTTGACTCCCTTTTCAGAAACTCCCACATAGCACTTACAATCCAACTTTGCTCTCAAATACATATCCTGGGCTGCATCCCAGAGATGTGTGTCAGGCACGAAGTGCTGTCAGTCAGGCCCAGTCACAACACATCAGGGCTTAGGAGAAGTCTGACTAATCAGGGTGAGGGGGGAGGGAACGCAGGAATGAGAAGAAAAGACTGAACAGCAAAAAAAGAAAAATGAGAAAGACAAATCAAGCGGGAAAATGGCAGTGACTATTCCATACAGCACAGAGGTTTTTCATCTGTGATACAGCAGCCGTGCCAGGCACCAAAAAGGACAAAGGTGTTCAGATACAAAGTCAGAGAGAAGAGTAGAGGAAGCTCCTGGGAGGGCTCCTCGTCTGAAACTCAGCATCTCATCCACGTGGCTTGGGGCAGCGGGGACTGAAACTCGCTGCCACATCAGCAGCATGGCAATTAATGTAAAGTGGGCTGCAGGGACAAAGCTACCAGATAAAACGTGTGCCTGGATAAATGCCACTTCAGAGCTGGCTCTGATATCAGCAACCTCAGCCAAGAATGACCAAATGGCCACAGCAGCAGGACTGTCTCTCCCATGTCACAGAGGAGTTCACAGGGTGCAGGGAAGGGTCACTGCAGAAATGTCTTGGGGCAGTTCTCCTGCCACCCCCCAGAGGTTTTCCTGCATAGGAAGATACCTGCAATCCTAATTGTTAAGAAAGACAAAGCTGGGCAAAATAGGAGCAACTGAGGAAGCAACAAAAGCTGTGCTCATTTGAAGACAAAGAAGAATAAATTTAGACAAGGGTTCAGAGGAGAGGTCTGCCTATGAAAGGGCACTTCAGTGCAGAGGAAGGAGGTCCCTCCCCATTCTGTGAAATGAAGGACATGGAGAGAAGACCTCAGACACTTCATAAAAGTTTGAGATTAGTCAAATATGCTCATATTATAAATTTCAGTCTCTTCCACCATGCCTGAAATTAGTAAATATTCATTCAGCTGAAAAGAAAGAGAGGGGTGAATAGAGATGACTCCATATCATAATTTATATAAGTATTCTCTGGAGCTTAAACAGGAACTCCCATCTCCCCCACTCCCAGGTGAGTGCCAAAGCTGCTAGGCTGGAAGTCCTGCTTCTTTTTACTCCCTTACTGC
>WTSP01022036.1:27313-54399 GCA_025331215.1 Actenoides lindsayi | reverse complement strand
GCCCCATCCTTGGAAGTTTTGAAGCCCAGGCTGGAGGGGGCTCTGAGCAACCTGCTCTAGTGGGAGGTGTCCCTGCCTATGGCAGGGGGCTGGAACTGGATGACCTTTAAGGTCCCTTCCAACCCTGGCAATTCTACAATTCTATGATTTTTTTTCCCCTAGATGTGGGGTATTACCACACGATTCCATGAAAATGAGCTGGGATGCGAGTTGTTCCGTACGGAAGCCACCAGAACACATCCCCAGAGAGCATCTCTCTCCAAAACTGTCACCACACAATCATTAGCAATTCATTTGTACGTTACATATCTGCTGCTAGTTATGTACTTTAGTACCTAAACCAGCTGCCCATCACAGCAAGCAGGTTCAAGAAACAAACCAGAGCACAAAAGGCACAAAAATGCTCCTCTAGCTCTAGTAAAATAATAATAATTAAAAAAAAACCCCAAAACCAACCTATTTCAATATTTTAGGAAATCTTTAGTCCCTTCAGGAGGTTAAAGAAATAAGACCTGTTTATGGCACTCTTTAGTGACGTGCATATTCACTCCAGGTCACAGGCACAGATCTGTTCCCCGTTGAAGTGCACCCTGTTACAGGAGGTGTAGCCACACCGCTGGCCTTCCTCTAGAAATAAAAACAGCAATTTTAAAAGGGGTTTTGTGCACGCTGGACTGGAGACACGCTTTCCTTCTCTAATCCTTCTGCATCCTTTAGAACGCATAAAGTTGGAATATCACAATCTTTTGTAGATGGAATCATCTTCCTGCTTGTATTGTTCTAGACCTTTCAGCGGCTTTTACATAAAAATTAGCAAAATACTCTTTGGAATGTCAATTTAGGTTAGGACAAAGCTCAAAATAATAAGTTCTTTCATCTTAAACGTCTGAACAAAGCCAGAGAACTGTTTATTTTTCTATCTCTTGCAATGCATAATAATTCAGTACTATTTTTAGTCTCTGTAAATTGAGTTAAATTGTTACGTTCTTTTCAGCCTAGCTTTCTCTGCCTGCTGCAGGGTAGGACACAGGAACCTCGCTGCAAAATCCAAAACAAGATAATTATAAAATATATAAAGCTGTGGTTTAAAAAAAAAAAATGAGTTGTTAGTGTCTGTCTGTCTGCTGTTGGATTTTTTGCTGCTCCATCTGTGGGAGGATGAACTTACTGCTCCAGATTCCCCCAACTGATCTGTGACAGAAGTGTTTCCTAGAAGAAGAAAAGCCACGGATCTAGTTCTTCATAGAAAGTCAAGGAATTCAGAACTAGTGTGAAACAAAGAGGTTTTCTTAGGTTCAAAGCTGACCTAAATTAATTTCTTTTCCTTTAGATTTTTTTTGGTGTAAAATCTCCAAACTTCCTAAATCACATTAAAAGTAACCCATCAGGATAAACAGGGGAGTTTGAATACCGAGAGAAAAATCATAAGCACAGATTCTCATATGCTTTTTAAATGCCTACAATTGACCATCAGTGGGTAGTGACATCCTCTTGTTAACGAGCAAATGAAACCTGTGGGCCATCAGGCTCCTGGGGGTTGTTTAGAAGCAGCAATATTTAGAGAATAACGTACACATACAGATTTAAGAAAGGGACAACAGTTCTCTGTAGATGTTTATTCTACTTACAGTAACAAAAACCTGTGAAGTCCCGTATTTTAATGTATAGTGATATATTTTGCCATATAAAATACAATTTACAGAAATTTCTATCAAGTAAACCTAAACAAACACACTTTGCATACTTTTCCGTATGTCTTTAAATTAGAAACATCTCATTAAGAAAAAAAAAAAAACAAACCCAAAACAATCTTACACCACAGTAGATGTTTGCATTTCATACCACCTCTCTGCCTTTTAACGTTTTCTCTGCAGGTTCAGAATACAGATGATCGTTTCCACCAGCAAATCCTTGATGTCTACGGACTTCAAGGATGCACCGGTATGAAGCGTAAGCTCTGCGGTGAGATACAGGACGTACATGCCACTTGTCATGTAGCCTTCAAGATGCAAATGTTTGCAGGCATCTAATTTTTATTACATTTCCCAAACTATTTTATAAAAATATCAAAATATTTACCCAACTGTTAATTTACAGGGTCAAATAAATTAGCGGGGTTTTTCTGTCGTACTTCAGAATTAACGTACTTGAAGAATACACGAGAAGTAGCAGAATGTCTTTCTTGGTCAAAATCTTCCCTCCCGAACCACGACACGAAGTCCCATCACTCTGCTTTTCAAGCTCAATGCAGGGATACCTTTTGCAGTGAAGTTTTATATACATTACCAGTCCAAATCTGAACAGGGTCTAACAAAAAAGAAAACAGTGACGCTTTGTTTTGGTTTTTTTCCCAGGAGCAAAACGCTTTTAGAACGAAAAGGACAATAAAACGGGGACATTTCTTAAGTCTATGGCAAAATTCAGCAAAACCAAAAGAAGACAAACAAATTTCATTCAATTGAAGTAAGAGGTTTAGTGGCCTATTTAACCAATTCATTCTTCTTGCCTTTGGGGTACCAATTCGCTACAAGTTTGGGCCATTTTCAGATACACGTCTGATGTCTTTCTAAGTTTTGCTGGTTATAAAAGTGCTACTCTTGTTATGTTCTTTCCTTACAGATTTGTAAAAACGTGACATTTAAAACCCCTCAGCCTCATGGAAAAAAACCCCAACGATGTAGGACTTGTTTCTTTGCTGTACAATTACAGGTGGGTTCAGAAATGCAACCCCCCTGTATATAAAAAAGGAAGATAGTGCACTTTCAGCTTAGGATGTTCTGTTTTCAAAGCCTCACAAGTCATTATTAACACTGTTCTTCTGCAGCCTTCTCCTAAATACACACGACCCTTGTCGTAAAATGAACGAGACAGCAACAGTGGACTCCTGGTTTTTAAATTGTGTGCTGTAGGAACGACTTTTGACACCAAAATATCACCTAAATGAGATGTAAAGGTATGGCTCCTAAGGTCTGGATTAAATTCTCTTATAAAATTACAATTCAAGTTACTGGAAAACATAACTTTATAATCTTAAAAAGCAATATGCTCTTCTTAGACTTTTTCCCATTTCTGTACTGCAAATGGAAATTTTCAGATAAAGATGCGAGTAGAAAAAAACAAAATTTCAGTACAGGTAATGCTGTGAATCTTTGTAAGAAAAGACATTATGCACAAAAGTCAGCAAGTGAAAGTCCGGTGTGTTCTTGCCTTTTATCTATTTTGAGTATTTTCATTCACAGTTGTTCCAAAATTGCTAATTTGTCAGTCCATTTCGTAAGGCTAGCTTTACAACGCGATCGCTTGTCCAGGTGAGAATATACACTATGTACAAAGAGGCTGACTCAGTTCTTGCTCAGTTGTCAAAGTATATTATTGACAGGAAATAGAACGGCTATCATTTCTAGGACTGATTAGCAGAAGATGAAGCTTCTGCTTCTGTTGGCTTCTGAGCTTCCTTCGGTGTTTCTGGCTTCATCTCTTTACCAGTTTCCTTGCTCTTACTGCGATCTTTGCGATCTTTGCCTCTTTCTCTCTCACGGTCTCGATCTCTCTCTCTCTCTCTCTCTTTTTCCCTGCTGCGGTCCCGGTCCCTGTCCTTGTCTCTGTCACGATCTCTGTCTCTGCTTCTCGATCGCTCTCGATCCCGTCTTCTGTAGGATTCTCTGTCTCTGGTTCTTGGTCTGTCTCGGTCTCGGTTTCTTTCCCAGTCTTTAGCCCGCTCTGAATCCTTCTCTCTGTCTTTGTTTTGACTTCTGTCTCTATTTTTATCCCATTCCTTGTCTCTGTGCCTCTCCCAGTCCCTGTCTCTATTCCAGTTTCTGCCACGGTCTCTTTCCCAAGGTCTGCCGTGTTCTCGATCCCTTCGTCTTTCCTCAAAGGGTCGACCTTGCCGATTATCTGCTTGCTGAGGCTCGGGCTGATCTAAACCTTTGTCTTTATTTCCTCCCTCGTATCTCTCTCTCTGTCTCCCTTCAAATGTCTGGCCTCGAAATTCAGGATTTTTGCCTTCTCGGAAGTCAGGTGCTGACCACTGTCCTTCCGACTCAGATCCTTGTCCAGAAATATTGGAAAGAGATGCAGATGGTCCAGCTTCCTCCCACGTCTCTTTTCTGTGGGATGATGAATGGCTTGGCAGGTCCAGAAGTGGTCTCGGGGGTGGCTTCATACCTTGTGGTGACTGACCTTGGAAATGAAATCTAGAAGAGGGAGGTTCATTTTCTTCTGGAAACATTGCAGGTGTGGCTCCTCTTGGTCCTCCAAACTGAACTGGTGCTGGACCTCTCTGGTTGGCAAACCTGGGTGGTGGACTCCCTCTTCGTTCCTCAAATGGCTGTGGCAAAAGTCCTCTTGGACCAGGCATATGATTTGGAGCTGGACCTCTCTGCCCTTCAAATTGATTTGGGTGAGGCCCTCTTGGTCCCCCAAAATGACTCGGGGCTGGACCTCTTGGCCCTCCAAACTGAGGGCCTCCTCTCTGTCCTTTAAACTGAGCTGGTGGGGGTCGTCTTTGACCTCCAAAAGCAAAAGGTGAAGGTCCTCTGTTTCCCATGAACTGAGGTGGATCAGGTCCTTCAAACTGTCCCGGAGGCCTAATCATTTCATTATATTGGGAATCTGAGAATTCCCTTTGTTCCATGTGGGGTTCCCTACAGTCTTCAAACTGAGATGGTGACATTCCTCTTGGAACACCATGATACGAAGGGGCAGGGCCCCTATTATCACCAAAAATAGACGGTGGTCCATGCTGTGTAGAAAACAAAGAAGGAATGGGACCCTTTTGACCTCCAAATCTTCCAGATGGAGGTCCTCTTTGCCCATCATTATTTGGAGAATCGTGCTCTTCTGAGAACTGTGGTGCCGGTCCTCTAAAATTAGGTCCATGAGGTCCTCCAGAAGCATTGAGCATCAGTGATGGTGGAGGCCCTCCTTTTTGCCCAGACAAAGCAAATGGAGCTCCAGCTTGGTTTTCTTCAAAGTGCTGTGAGGAAGGTCCACCCTCACTCTGAATTGATGGAGGTTCAGTTTGTTCTACAAATTGATGAGTCTGAGGATTTCTTTGTTCGTCGTATTGCATCGATGGAAGACCCCTCTCTGGGTCAAAGTGACCAGACACGTTTTCCTGAGAAGTAAACATTGCATTTGAAAAAGAATCCCTTCCCATTACTTCCTTTGACTCGTTCGACCACGATACTTGATGCATATCTTGCAAAGACTGGCTGTTGTTTGGTGTGGAGAAATTAGGCTGAAAAGATGTACTTGGAGGGGTTGGAAGCAGCACTTTACGTAAAGGTTTGGCCGTAGGAGGTTCTCCAGAACCTGCTTGAGTCACATTTTCCAAATTAACTTGAACAGTGTTTTCAAATTTGCTATTAGATGCCTCTTTCTGGGAGACAGTAGAAGCCTTTTCACTTGAAACCCAGTTATCAGCAGTAAACCCAGGCTGAGTAGCAGGAATTAAGGTTTGATCTTCCATACCAAGTGAAGTCTGCAAAGCATTTGGAAAACTTGCTGGAGGGATTTCTCTCGGGGATACCTCGCTCTGTACCACTGGTGGCTTGATTCGAGACTCAGCACTGTCACTGGTCTCTGTTGCCAGTCTTCTGGCTTGTCGAGGATCTCTGCTCTGCCTTGGGTCGCAGCCCTGGCTTAAGACTTGTGCTTGCTGATTTAAAGATGAAGGCAAATCCACTTTTTGTGTAGCTTGCTGGTCCTGGTGGAACAATTCGGCCTTTATTTTTGGTGGTGGTGGTGACATTAAAGCATCAGACACTGAAAAATGAGCCATTGAAACACCAACGGCTGCTCTTTGTTGTCTGAGGGCTTCTTCTTGTTCCTCTAATTGTCTTTTCTGCTCTTCTATTTGTTTGTTTAATTCTTCCAACATTTTCTGCTGTTCTACCAAGGACGAGGCCGCAGCTAAATCGGGCACGTACGAAGCAGGTGTTTCCGAAGAACTGCTTTTAGAGTCTGTATACATTTTGTTGGGTAAATCATCGACAGTAACTTTTGCCTCTTCCAAGATAGTTTCATCCTCTGGATCATAAGCCTCGTCCTCTAGCTCTGCCACGTTAGATGGCTTTTCCACGTTATACCGTTTTTCACTATCACCAGGCTGCATTTCAAAAGCTTTCTCTGGACCGTATTCTTCTTCAGGATCATACGGCCTATCATCCTCCTCCTCTTCTATGGCTCTGTCTTTCGACATCTGTCCAAACTGTTGGACGATGGGATCTAACAACGGAACAGCCGACACTCCCCCGTCGGTGCCAGCTTGACCTTCCTGATTTGAGGACTGAGCAGGTTCGGAATCCTTAGCGGGAGGCTCAAAAGTTTTCTTTTTCCCAAAGAGAGTCTGCAGGATGTGCTCGAGAGGGGTGGCAGTTTTTGAGGCCGAAGAATGGGCAGCAGCGATGCCGGCAGAAGCGGCGGTGGACATCGGCGGCGGTACGGCGCTCGTGGTTCCACTTTTAATCGAGGACAGGATTTTTAATACCGAAGGTGTAACCGCCGAGGTGTCCGGAACGGGAAGCGGAGGTGGAGGCGGAGGAGATCCGGGTGGTGTTGTACTTACAGTTGAATCTCCTGAATAAAGTGTGTATTTGGGGGTTTTCTTCTCTTGCGAAGCAGCTTGTGCCCCTTTGGAGAAGAGGGAGGTTTCCGTTTCCTCGTGTGCTTGAATCCTGCTTCGCTTTTCCTCTATCTTCTCTGTTTCGATGCCGGTGGCGGGACGTTTCCCTTTCTGACAGATAACCAAGCCGAGAATTAAATTTGGCCGAGATGACTCAAGACCTGGAAGGGAACACAAAAGATTACATATGTAAAAAACCCTATCTTTTAATTTCAGCAGAAACTTATTAGTCACAGCTACAAAAGTCAGAAAGGTAACAGTTTTTCAGAATTCTGTTAGATGACTTATTGGCAATTTTCATTAGTCCATGAGTGTATGCATCTATATTTCTTTAATTGTGATATATTTTTGTATATAATAAATAAAGTTTTAATTCCTTCCTTGGTATTTTCAAGAAAAGATTGCAACGGGTACAGTTACTAAAAAGCTTCTCCACAAATATTCAAAACCAAAGAAAGTTCTTCTATTTTTTTTGGTATTGTTACACTGGTTTTGTTGCTGCTCAACCACCTCTACCTCTCACCCTGAAAACATCCAATTTCCTTTTAGTTTGCTAATACATTGTATACACAGATATACTGAAAAATGAGAAAACCTGAGTTATACTTTGTAACTATATCTCTGTTTCAGTCTGTGCTAAAAGACCAGACAGACATTTATACCAGTCTATAAATATTTTGTCTTAAGTTCAACAAACACCAGTAACTGCTCAAATAACAACCTCAAACAAACCGTGTTTGCAAACGCTATTAAAGCTTGTAAGCTACTCTGCATTTGTTTGTTTTCTTCCAGTTAGCCGTTATTTTAAGACCTGACAGAAGCAGGGAAGCTGATAACAAACCAAACAAGCAAAGGAGAGCTGAAGCAGCCAGGAGTTCAGCGTGTGGGAGAAAGGGACACTGGTTGTTTGCTTTCTCTGCAAGGAAACAGTTGGTCAGGTAAGAACCTGATAGGCAGAGGGCAAGGGTACTTGAAACCCTCTCTGCAGGATTCAGTTGGATTCAGTGAGAACTCCTCCTTTGTGAAAGCTTCAGAACTGAATCCCTGGAATATATCCAAAAATGATTGGATATTTTCTGATAGAGAGGAAAAACGCAAAGGTCTGTAGGTCTGGTTTGTGTTTTTGTATTTCTCCCGTTCAGATGCACAGTCCCCACTGGCACTTGTGGAAGATAAACACATCCAGGATGAAGGGTAGGAAATAAATCCTTTTACATACAGTCAGTGCTAAATGTAGAAAATCTGTATAGAGGCTTTTTCAACTTCTGGATTTCATGACTTTTAAAAAGTCCTCATTTGAGGAATGCTTTCTTTCCCCTGTATATATACCACTAGTTATCATTTGCATCCAGCTGGAAGCAGCAATACAGAAACACAGAACAAGCTGTAAAGTTACAGGTAATATTCACTGTGGTTAACTGCTAAGGCAAGGACTCTGCCCTACACTGCTCCTTCTATCCATGATCCTGTAAGTAAGAGTTACATATATGTATACATATTCCTCATTCTTATTAAACAAAACCAGCTGCTCATTATGGGAGAAAAAAAAAAAAAAAACCCTAATTATTAGCACTGAAAGCTTTTTGATACCAGGGAAAACTCCCAAGCTCCACAGTTGAAGATAAATTCTATTAGCAAATCACATTCACAGATACATTGCTTTACTGAAACTGAATTCAAAGTTTTAAGGGGACTCTAAAATTTACTATCTAATGAGGAAATTACATCAGCTGTTTTCCTATATTTACATTCATTGGACTTGCTGTTAGAAATAATCTTTTCTTTTTAATTTTGTAGTATAATTTCCTATTTGTACGTCTAAAATTCAGTGCCAAAAAGGTTTTTCTCCAGATACGAAATTTCTGTGTTACTAAGTGATGCCAATTTTCAACTTCTTTCATATTTAGGGAAAAAAAAAATATTTAAAAATTCACAAATACATGAAAAAAATTAACCAGCTATGTTACCAGAACAAAGATTTTGTAATAATTCAGTACCAGCACAAAAATTTGCCCCTTCAGAGGGGTAAGGATGCTGAGATGTACAATGAAAGTAGGCAGGCCAGAAACTAAAGAGGTAATACTTTTCAGTGACTACTCAAAAAGGACCACATAAATACTTGATTTATCCAAATCCCACAACCTAAAAGCAATTCTAGCAGCTCTGTTCACAATCATTTACTACCTTAAATGAAACGATACTGAGATCAAGGCATAGTTCAAAATCGAGACAGGTTAAGGGGGGGAAAAACCCATTCACTATTTACAGTCAGAACAGACTCATTAGTTAGAAATGGTTCACTGTGTGTGAATTTGCTTTGTAGTCTTTCTTTATCATTATGTGAATAACCACTCCACGTTTGGTCGGTGGTGACCAGTGCAGAGTATCTCACAAACTGGTGTTCATCCAAAAAGCTCCTAGAAGCCATTTGCTGTTCTTCTGTGGTTAATGTTTTGGTTATCTGCTTTTATGCAGAGACTGGTGATTTATGCAATTAGTCACAACGAATCTCAAGCACTTAATAACTGAAATAAACAGGTTTCAAAAATCCATGACAGGATATCTAATAAACAGTAATTAGTGAAAAATCAGTTCTGAACCTCTGTAAAAAACAGAGATCAAGTCACTAATTAAAACAGGGTAACATTTTAATATGCTTTCAAGACAATAAATTCTAGTAGTAAGTGAGTAACATCAGTTACAATTTAATCTCTTTAGAGTTTAGTCACTGTAGAAGAAATCCACTAAAATATTACATTGTGACACTGTAATTTTACACAAATATTAGAGGTTATGCCTAACCCAGCTTCGACAGCCACTCAGGCCACAGCGATCAAATACCCACTGTCTCTTTTGAATGGAAATACACAACTTGACCAGCACTTTAAAGGTCAGCCCTATTCCATTTCAATAGCCATAAATAGATTAAGCTTCTAATTTTAGGTAATAATGTAGGCTGCAGTCTCCAACTATTGCTCAGTGCCTGTCTTTCACAAGCAAGCATTTTAAAAGTGCTTCTAGTGGTGTCGGCAGCTTGCAGTGCTAAATTATTTATAAAATAGTTATTACCCTATTATGTATTTGAAGTTCCCATGCTGGTTTTAGGGAGTTAAGTTCTGGAAATAAAGCCATTAAAACAGCGTATACTAAATATCCCTATTGGCTGAATATTTGGGTTTCTTACTCATACATTCTTTCATTAACTCACTTTTACCATATTCATGCATGTAACGGCCCCATCTCTCCCCATCATCATCATCAGGTAAGAAGTTACCTGTACTGTTAAAAAGAAATGCCTCCTTTTCTGTACTTTTCTGGACTAAGCATACCCGTGGTGTGCATTTTTAAACTGCGGAGACTAATACAAGATGCTCTTTAAATTTTATTAACCCCATTTAAATATTTGTCCCAATTAATCATGAGAGCGATTCCAACTATCCTTACATTTGCACACTCTCAATTCAGGGACAGATCACTCTCAGAACTGGGAAGCTGCTACACCTTGGACTTCATCTGCTGAATGGAACTGGCTGCCAAAGAAATAAGGTTTGTACAGGCATCTTCTGCTACTTTTCATCATGAGATCTGCTGAGATGGAGGCACCCAACTCTACTGGGAGTACCGTTACATTTTTGTTCCACTCGTTGTAGTTTTTCAGAGCTTCTAAACAGCAGGAGATTTCATGCCTTCATACTTCTAAGAAAAAACACACTTCCTATTGTAAACTGCCAAAAGAGATATATCAACATTTGGGGATTTCTTTGTTGAGATACGGCCAATTTATTAAAAAGAATTTATTTTAGCTATTTAAGATACTTGTTACAATCCCAATGTTGCCCTTAAATCCCTCAATAAATCATTTTCTGTTGGTAATTAAGTCTGATTGTACTATTTTTTTTCCAAGTGCTTTCTGATCTACAGATGAAAATGCTAAATAACATTAAGTGTGTATGTGACAGACAAATTCACAAGCAGTAAACCATTGCTAAAAGCCAACGCCGAGGAGCCCACTGATACATAAAGTCTGATGATAAATGTCCGAGATTAATTTCGTATAAATATGGATAACCAGAGGAAAATGGAAGTTTTGAAATCACTCATGTCACAGATTTTTTGTAGATCTTCTAGGCACTAGCGCAGTTCAGAAGTCCTCAGTTGTGTCCCAAAGCCAGTCCATCAGAAAATGGGGGGAACTCTTAATCCGTATGTGCCTGATGGAACTGATGGAGCTGGAATATCTTCTAACTAGGATTTCTGGAGTGGCAGGATTTTATTGCCCTCTCCCTCCTCCCCCCCTCCAGTCATATTTATCAAATCATGTTAAGCTATCTAAAGCATAATGCTTTTGGAGTCCTTGCTATAATCTACTTGAAGGTACACGATTAAATTTAAGGAGACAATGACCACTTTCCATAAAATATTTTTATTGATTGTGAAAAAAAGCAGCAGTGGTAAATTCCATCAGATGTCATTAAGAAGTATGGATTACATGTCTTTTATGCTGTGCTTTTAATACATACACACACACAAAAAAAAAACCCAGAAAGACAGCTTACCTGATTTTTCTTAGCCCCCAATACTGGATTTTGATTTTAAAATATGAACACAACTTAGCTAGGAGGTAAAGGATGCTACGGAAGCTTCCAAGACATTTGAGCTGATGGCAGAAGTCTAAGCAGGTCTTTTATGAATCTGTTACATCAACACTGGCCTTTCTGCCTTTGGACCCTTGTTTCTATTGCTACCCATTAATCCACTTTGCCTACAATAATGTATTTCCATTTGAAAGCCTGATTTATCAAATTTGCCTCTGTGAACATCTGGAAATGACATCTGCATTTCTTCCAACCAACTCCCTCCAGTTTTGGAAGACTTATACTCTTTAAACTCCACAAGATCAGGCTGCCAGTGCAGATTTCTATACTAATACTTAGTAGTTTGTCTGCATTTGCCAACCTCCAATCTAAGAAAAGAACATCATTTAAAATGAAACGTATAATGGAAAAGTAAAAAAGAAGTGTAAAAAGGAAAGCTGGCATCTCCATGGGAATGCAAGTAGGCAGCAGTTAGGTAAGTGCCTCCCTAAAGCAGGTGATTTACTAGCAAAGTAAAGACTGCAGACACAGCTGCTTCAACGGCCAATCCCATTCTTGGGGGTCTGTAAAGGAGGGCATTTGTTTTGTTCTGGCTGGAAAAAACAGTCCATGAGTTAAGACTCTTTTGTCCTGTGACAAAACTGTTCTGCACTGAAGTGGTTTTGTTCCTTGGCTTTGAAACAGAATTCAGCAAGTTCAAGACTATGAGGTGCTGAGATTCAACAGCTATAATTTAGCCAGCAATAATCCTGCCTTTTTAGCTACAGCCTGAAAACACTGACCTAAACCCAAGGACTGAACAGCCAGGCTTTTGAGTAGATGAGAAAAATCTTGTCTGAGGATGCAGAACAAGTGCCCTTTGCAGTCTCATACAGGATGGGAGAGCATTTTTACTAATGACGTATAGTTTGTTGATGCTGAAGTTGTACGCCATCGACACAGGCAAACCTGGCCCAGACTCTGCTGCTCTGAGGATGCTTTATTGAGTTTAGGCCTAACCTTGCATTTGGGGAGTAGAGGGCAGTCAAAGGTCAGCTCCTTGCACGTTTGCTGTTTCACACCTACCGTTGAGTATTTTGCAAACCCTTGTCATGCCAATGAAGTCTCGCCTTCATTGTAACCTCCGGTTCTTCAGCTTCTCAACCTCTTACTTTAGTCTAAAACCCCAGAGTTATTTGGAAGCTCAAGACGTGTACCTCCTCCAGCCTCAGAGGAAGCTGGCTTCAAATTCTGTTTCACGGCTGAATTCATTCTCCGTTCTTCTATCACCACGTTCAACGCGCGCACACAGAGTGAACTCCAGCCACACGTTACTACAGGTTATTTGATCTAGAGTAGATTATAATATAACCTGCCTATAGCAACTACTGTCTGCCACCTACTGACCCTGTGGAATGTGGGTCCTGTTCCCCCATAACAAACCCATCTGCAGAAGCCTGTGCTTTGGGTAGACTTTGCACCACCTAGAACAAAAGGTTTCCAACACCTTGTGCACCATATTGCACGCCCAGATTAATACTTAGCACGAGACAATGACAATGTAGTGAAACCACTATAAATATTACCTGTGTCTTCACTGATTTCTTGACTCCTCTGTGAGATGTTTCCTGCTTAAGTGACGGTGAATGGCTTGTAGGGGCCTAGGTTTTGTGGATTTATGGGTTGCTGAAGATAGGGTGGGGTTTTTTGTTGTTGTTTTCTTTGCTGTTTGTTTTTTTTTTCTCAATATAGTGCCTGTTCCACATACTATATTTTACCAGTAAACTCATCCTCCTAGTAGCATGTAAGCACCTTGTTGGAAGCCTACATAAATTTCAGACAATTTTACCTCGAACAGAGTGGGATTTCCAATTTTTTCCCTATTTACATACTTCAAAATCAGTTTTCTAGAAAAAATTTAATACTGCTTAAACATTCAATAATAACTTGTCTCGGATTGACTTTTGTTTTGTGATTTTTACCTAGCATTTAACCTCCCTTATTTTGTGCTTACCTGGTCCCTCAAAGGGCAAGAGTTTGGAAGGAATTGGGTCCTTAGTACTCAGGGGAATCAGGTAGAGATCCTTGATATGTCTGTTGGTATTAGCTACAACACCAAAACGACCACGACTGCTAAAATAAGAGTAGAGAGAGATATAGGCAACTTCTTCTTCTTCTGTTGCAGGATGGAAACGAATCAAACACAATTCCTGTAATACAAAAGCAAAGTGGAAAATTTCAACCTGCGACATATCAGCAAATAAAATGGTACAGGAAAAATTCCAGGGGTAAAAATAGATTGTACATTTCTTGCTCCAACTACATTTTCAAGAGTATACACTAAGAAAGTGCTGTTGCTCAATCTGTCATTTTCCAAGATACAAATTAGTGTGTGTCTTATATTAAACTAAACATCTTGAGATTCAAATTAATGTGAGAGAAATTAAAAATTCTTAGTTTCATAATTACTGTCCAGATGTATAGTTTTTCACTTCTGAAGTATTTTTAATAGTAAAATCTATCACATACATTAAATAAATGCCTTTTCTTGAAAACTTTCATTTCAATCTTCAATACTAAATAAATATTTATGTTCAATCATTAAAAATTAATAAATAATATGAAGATTTAACTATTCTGCAGGAGAGAGAGCAAGAGAATCTGCAGCTCATAAACATCTTTCTTCACTAAATTAAAAAATGTCAGGGGGTGTCAGTAGCTTTCCAGGTGTGATCTATCTCAGTGGTTACTAATTTATTTTATAAAATGAGTGGTTATTTTCTATTGCTGTATTTTTCTCCTGGGATTTGCAAAGGATTTTAAGTCAATACCTTAGAAAGCGAAGATTTGAGTTTGCCAACATAATCCCAGACCGTCTTCGGTAAGATCCTCCCACCAATATGAATTGTATCTGGTAAATCCTAAACAAGAAGCATTACATGGTAGTATGAGAAAAACCAAAAGAGACTAATGTTTAAAAGCAGCACGGGTTGCCCCATCCCAGTAGCCTAGTGGATAATGCACTATTATACTTCAGTAACCTTCCATAGTTTACTTAGGAGTTAAGGTAAAGTTCTGTATGCCCGTTATTGGTTTTGTTTTTATAGGGAAGCTGCTATTATAAATACAGATTTCTCTCCAGGCTTTCAGTTTCTCAGGAAACGCTGCACTCGTGATGACAAATCACTACAATTCTAGTGAGCTTCCTGTCACGGGGACAGTGAAACTCATTTTAGCAAAAGCAATACCAAAAAGAACCACTGACCCTACTAAGAAAAGCCCTAAACCACACGTTTGTGTTTGAAACCTCCCAAGTAGAAATAAGCATGTTGAAAGACATGAGAATTCTTCACAAATTTGTGAGGAATTTTTCAAGGGCTTTAAAAATTCTTTTTTTTTTTTCTTGAGCTCCTTTTCCTATTACTAAAGGGATGCCATTTACCACTACTCCAGTTCTAAGAGAACAATTGAGCTCTAGTGACCCAGCCTTTCTAGCAACAGGAACTGCAGTACAGATTCATTCTGTACATAAACACAGATCTGCAGTACAGATTCATTCTGTACATAAACCCAGAAACACGTCAGTGCTAACCTCACTAAGATAATCAAAGCACCCGGAGACAGGATAAGCTTTAGTGACAAATTTGGCCACACTCTGCATGTTAATAAATCCTTTCCAAATGGTGTTGAGCCGAGAGAGAAAGAGGGAGGTGTCGCTCTCTTGAGGTGAGCGTGGCTCTGCAACACTGCAAAACAAATCCAAAACAGAAAGGTTACAGAATACAAATGAGAATGGTCCTTTTTTCCTTTTCTTTCCTCATCCTATTAATCAAATATTTTATTTGAAATAAATAACAGAATTTTTACTAAGTGCTTTGCTAGTGTTTTCCATTAACTTGCTATCAGTGAAAAAAAGCAAGGAGTAATGGAAAATAAACCTGTAGCTGTAGACAGGCAAAAAAATGCCCAAAGATAGGACTTTTTAACAATTCAGTTAGCACTATAACCACTGTGATCTCAACTCTATAATAAACCAATCTGAATGATGCATTTCCAACTGAATCAACAACATGTATCTGAGATTCTCAAGGAAAAAAATCTCCTATGGGGGGGGAAATCTTTTAACTGCAGTTGCATAAGGATATACTTTGCAATGTTTATTTTTACTATTGTATACACTCAGAATATGAAAGAAATCCCCTTTCAGTTGATCAATTGGTTAATCTTAATTCACATTCATAAATTCAGATGCTAACAGTATTTTAATATACAATGAAAGTCTGGAAATGCCTTTAAACCATCTCTCACATAGCTCCCTTTCTATCTATTAATACACATGCAGACTTTGAAGTCTACATAATATCTTCAGGTTTTATTTATCTGCTGAAACACTTTGTAGAATCTTTGCTGTCCACATGCACTGGTGCTCTGAAAGTTTTGCCAACTAGAGAAGGTAAATGAGGAGATGGTACATTAAGAATCTGAATCAGGCTACCTGAACTTTAAAGTTGAACATGCCTTTTGATGGGGGTGAGGGGAATGGGACGTGGGGCTTTGAAGATAACCACATTATGGGTTTGGAAGCTTGGCTTATCGTTACGTATACGCACTTGATATTGGGCGAATGATGGACTGGCAAGTATCTTGCATCTGGCGAGGACGATGGCTTTGTTAATATTGATTTAGGGACAGACATAACCGGTTTTGAAGTGTCCTGTTTTGCTTCCACTGCTGAAGTTCTGTCACCTGCAGAACCATAGCGCTGGGCTGCCGTCGCAATACCAGCGGAACCGCTCATCGCCGTCCGAGGGTCTCTGCCAGAAACCGTTACAGTTGTGACAACTCCGCCAGCACAAGAGGCAGGAAAAGCAGGAGCCTCTTCAGATACAGAAGCATCTGTGTTGTTATAGCCCTGGGTTGTAGGAATGTAAGTCCTTTCTACAACTGGCTGAGAAACTGTTTCTGCTACTGGTCCAACTTCAGTTTCCATCGCGTCTTCAGAGTCGGCCTCTTTGGCAGGCTCTGCTGTTGGGGTTGGTGCCGAAGTTTCATACTTGGGCTGAACTTCTGGCTTTGATTTCAACTCCACCTTTTTCACAGGAGCCACTGTCTTTATCTTCTTAGCTGGTACTTCATCTTCGGATGCTGAAATCTGACCTATAAATTTATTTCAAGAGCTTTTGATTACTATTCAACAATGACATAGTTTGGAGAAAAACAACTCTCTATACACTTGTAATTCTTAAACCAATAACGTTCTTAACAAAACAATTCTTTTACTGTGCACCAAGTCAGAGCTGTAGATACCTGTACAGATTTTGCAGTTCAGGTCAAAAAGATGGGCTCGATGTTGACTCGTGGTATCCTTCAACATACTGCTAAAAACATCCAGAGAAGGAGCACTGTTTGAATTTGTTGCAGTTCTGGCTGACTCCTGCTGCTCCTAAAAGTGAATAAACAAAAAAAAATATTCCAGTTGATCATTTACTTCAACCATCACAAAATATTTGGAAGCTATTAATGAACTTCAGTTCTTTAAAAAAAAAAGAAAAGAATTAAAGGCCTTGGATAAGGAGTTCTCAAATAATATTTGAAATATTACTTCAAAACATTTGAGGCCTTAGTTTCCATTTCTCTCCCCTGACATCTTCATGCTGAAGCAGGAGCCAATACTTACATCAGAATCAGACACTGGTGGAGAATCTTCCATATTTACAACTGCCACATGTTCCCGTTTTACAGCCGTTTTCTTGATTTCATGAGTTTTGCTTCTTGACTCCATCATCTGAAAAAAAGCAAAACTATTTAAATATAAAGTCCACACATTTATTTTATAATTTTCTTCTGTATTTTCTTAGCATTTGGCTGGTGGTAGAGAAACATATACTGAAATGAAATACTAGTATTTCACTGGGAAGAAAATGATGCATTATCTAATATGGATGCTAAGGGCCAGTGAATTTGCTCTTTAAGCACATAGGGGAAAATGCTGTTACTTACTGCTTTAGTTGGTTTCTCTTTCCACACAGACAGTTCTTTAGATAAAAGTTCTTCTGGCTTCATTCTAACCAGTTTTGACAATGAAATTTCCTCACGAAGGACGCGATGAAAAAGTCCCTGAAAACAGAAGAGACTTCGTTGCCATGCTGAAGAGAACCTGCCCAGGTGACTAATAAGATTTGCAGTGCTTAACAGGCAAAACCTGCTCCAGTTTCTTAACTCACTATTAAAGATACTGGGCACTTATCAGCAACTTTGGAAAGGTGCAACAACCAGAAAATAAGGGTGAAATAAACATCAAGTAGGAATTTTTCTCATTATCATCAATAACTATTGATGTAACTGAATAGGAACTCAGAGGTTGAACAGCCACTCTTCTGTTTCATCTCTATTGTAGGAATTTTACAAAAAGAAAGAAATAAGGTGTTCTCTAGGGATTTTTTTCCTCTGCACCAGCATGCATTTCTTTTCTTTTAAAGCATAAATATGATCATGTCCACAGGGAGTATCCAACACACACTACAGAACGTGACAAGAGCAGAAGTTATTTAATAAAGTCTGTATTTATTTTAAGAAAGCCATTCTGTAAATAAATATTTCACAGCAAATGCCCAAGATTAATAAATACACACAACCAACTAAAGTAGACTCTGAACCCCTACTTTGATGAGAAATTTTTTTTTAAAGATCTGAATGGCTTTATAATGATTTTTTTATAGTGTGATTCGTAAGTCTCTATTTTGAAACTCTCAACATGGAGGGTAGAATCTGACATATCATTAAAACCCAAAAGTAGATTTCAGTATCTGTTTACTGTTTAAGGAAATTCCAAACCTGGTTTTTGGGGTCCTTGAGATTGAACATGATGCTACGGTATTTACTCTTGTATCTGTTGTCCGTAACTTGGAACAGATTAAACATCTCCTTTTCAATATTGAGTGCTATTTTCCCTACTTCACTCTCTGTCATGACCAAATCATCGCTATCATTGACTCTGTTAAAAACAAACAAACAAAAAAGGGTATGTTCATTTACGTTAGGCATCAATCTTCAGGTAGTAGTCACAAAAATTCTTTTCAGAGCTAACCTAGGCTCCTCCTCACCCAGCAAGGGCTCAAGGCTCCTTCAAATGACACCTCAAAGCCAAATCTATCTCAGGACCTTGAACTGTGAATGACACCAACCTTTCATTACTGCCCCCAGGTAAGACAGCCTCTGGGAAATCCAGGCAGCTTGAACAGCTCCTCCTGTTCCTGACACTCAACTCAGGAGTTTCTCAGCTGTGAGCAACACAGGGAGCGTAAGCGCTTGGGGTTTAGTTCTGGATACTCCACTGTGACCAGTATTTCCAGTTCAGTGACAATACCAGAGTGCAGTGGTCTATAATAAGGCCTGAGAGCTGGCATTAGCTTTAATAATTATGGTGGGGAAATCTGCTTGTTGTTTGGTTGGTTTTATTTTCTTTCCTAAGCAATAGTTACCCACTGACCAGGGTCTGTTGTTGGTTTTATGTTGGCAGAAGAGGGAATCCCTGCTTCAGTAAGCCTTGAACCTCTCACTATGGTATTTCCTGTACTGTGTTCCCTACAACCTCTACACCTCCAAATGCTGCCAGCACCAGCACTGCACAGCACCTGCAGTATAAAAGCCTCTATGGTGTAACTTAATTCTTCAACTGTAATTACCTCCGTGTAAATTGAATAGTCAGGGTTTTTATCTGAAAGCCTTTTTCACGTGCACATTTGTAATAAACATAAAACAGAAATGTCAATTATACTTGTAGTAACCCATAGTACAAATTTAATCCCTCCCTATCCCGTATCAAAATGTAAACAGAACTCTGCAGGCTAAACACTGGCTTCTATTGGTAGCTTTCTACATAAAATAAGTGCTTTGACTTCCCACCTCTTCCATAAAATTTCTTTTAGGGACCGGCGAATATTTTGTCGAATCTGAGAGATGGGTTGTGACTGCATAGGGCTAGCTGATGCTTTTGCTTGACTACTTCCAGATGCAGTAGAAAGAGAAGACAGTGAAGGCTTTTTGAGTCCACCACCCAAACTGGAAGATGGAGCTGGTTTTTTGGAAACTGATGAGCCATGGGAAAGAGATGAATGTTTTGAAGGAACAGTGCCTGGTGAAGGAACAGTGCCTGGCGAAGGCCAAGGTTTCTTGGGAATTACACCTTTAAAACTTCCAGCAGAAGGTTTAAGTGGTTGCTTAGCTAGTGATGTGTTAGAGAAGGATGGGGACTTCTTTGAAGGAAGATTTTTAGTGAGAGAAGACATCTGTTTCTCCATTACAGATGCAACAGCTTTCTTCGATGCTGATGCAGACTCTGCTCTATCTTCATTCCTTTTCTCTTCCCTTTGAGCTGTTAAAACAAAGGGAAAAAATACAATATTAAAGGCTTAGCTTCATAACTTCCTACTCATGAAGCCCAGATACCAATCTATAAAAGAAAATGACATAGACAGTAACTATCAGGTAGGCAATTTAAGCTATTTACTTTCACTAGCCTTTTCAAAAGCACTTTAATAAACCATGCAGAGGTTGACAGCTTTTTGAAGAAACGTCTTTGATCTTTCAGAGAATACTTTGTTTCTGTGGATGACTGAAGAGTTTAAAGCCACTTTAGCTCTAAAGGTTGAAAATTCCATTTACAATCTACTAAAAAAAAACTAGAGAGGGGTAAAAAAAAAAAGGAAAAAAAAAATAAGGCACCACCTTCAAAGATTCCTCAGTGAGATTTCATGGTCACGCTTCAAAAACACCCCAACCTTTCACAAATTAAAAAAAACAACCCAAAAAACTCCCCACAAAATAAAACCCCCAAAAGCAATACAACCCACATTTCCCATTTAAACAGAAAACTTCTCATAGCACCTTATGGAGCCAGTTTATTAGGGTCTGACCTGATGAGAGTGCATGAATTTGAAACCATATTAATATTGCCTTAAGCTCACTATTACTGAAGTTTAATAAACCTTTTTACCCAGATTTTGTATTTTAAAAACAAACAAATTACCTAGTGCAAAAGTTGCTTAAAAATTTAAATAGATTGCTTGGTTGCTGGTATGAATATCATCCTGATGCTGCTGCCATAAATCATTATTAAATCATCCTATTAAGTTCCTGGCTAAATTCTAGATTTATGGAATAATAAAACATTTATATTATTGCTCAGACTGTGGCCATCTCATTCCCACCATTCTCATCAAACCAGTTAGTTCACAATATGCAGAGTTTGCATTGTAATATTCTTTTCTAATGTTAATAGACTTAATTGATACATACACAAGAAAATTTATGAAGTATAAAGTAAAAGCTCTGGTTTTCACACTTGCTGAGGTTATACTTGCACAAGACTTTAAAACCAAGCATTTCTCTAAGCTGCATTTCATCCTTCCACTTCCTGGCACTGACAGAAGTACTCCATGTAGCAAAAAAGCCCAAACCAAACACACACACACTCCAGCAAACAAAACATCATTGATAAGGCCCTGAAGTTACAGTGGGGCTAACACCAGCACATTCAGCCCGACAGCTCAAAACTACCAAAAAACTCCTGAAATATATTAGAAAAAACCAAGTTTCTCCCCCAAAAAGCCTTTTTTCTCACAGATCTGTAGGTAACCACTGACTAGTTAACAAGCTCAGCTTTGGTCTGATGTTTTTAGCTAGTGAAGGTTTGTAGATTAATTAGCCCAGAAGCCCTAGTTGCAAAATGCAGGACACTTCTTGGGGAAGATCCAGGAACTTAACTTTTAGTACCTTTACCAAGGACCAAAGGGGGATCTCTTCACCTTCCAGATCTGCTATAATGAGAGGAGAAATTACTATGAAGGGTCTAAATTGTCTGGTCTATCTCTTCTGAGATGGACTTGAAGGAGACCAAGCACTCCTATGAAGTCTGGTTCAAGAAACCCCACAAATCAGCTTTCCATGGAAACAGCCCTCAAACTGAGGAAGATTTTGAAAGCTGAGAATACTCCTCCATTTTGGGAGGAATTGGCCTTGCAGCCTTTCTCCATACTTGGAAGTTCAGGCCCCTCCCAGATGTCAGCATCTGCTTCCAGCAGAGATCCTTCTCACCCCGGGTTGTTTACACGAGCTCTTACCGCCAGCAGCATCACCACAAACACAGAAACCAGGGGTTAAGATGAGCTAAGAAATTACGTTCTACTTGAACTTTTGTAGGTTAAGTATAAAGGTGTGTGCTGAACTTCTGCTGGAACACAAGGAGCAGCAGGCAGAAGATCCAGAAATGCTGTATCTTTAGTCTCATTTTGTTCCTAGAAGTATTTTACAAGTAAACACCCGGAGAAATTTTTCTGAGTAAGATTTAAGTATTTCAAGTGTCAAACAAAATCTGTTACCATAATCCATTAAATCATTTTCAAAGGATGTGAGGATTTTTCTATGGAGGAGGTTAAAATTATTACTCTCACACTATTCCCATAATTTTTCCCTAGAGACTGGTCTTGGTTCCTGTCAGAGACTGAGCCAGGGAGACCTTCTGTGGAACCCACAATGTCTCTCCTCATGTCCCCACCCTCCCCTACCCCACTAACACTCCAGTTGTCAGGAAGGCTTTGGCAATCCCTGCAAGGAGGAAGGGGATGGGTTTTGTTTAGTCAGATTCAGCACCCAGAACTTCACAGAAGTAAAAAGCCAACCTTTGAATTTGAAACTCACTGTTTGAGTGAACAGTGCTGAATAGAGAGAAGGTGAATATCCCAAATGCACGCACGGATAACGCTGCAGGAATTACTCCCATTCTCTTTTCTCCTGCTTTATTTTATCTTCCCCACCCAAGTGTAACCTTTCAGAGAGGTTTTCTGCATTTCTGTGACTCATCATGGTAAGGCAGGACAGCACAACTCGGGTTTCAAAATGACAACAGGAATATTCAGTCATTTAGTTCTTTTGTTTTACAGCAGAAGTACAAAATGTGAAATTCTAACTGGCATTGAATCCTCTATACACTGGCTTTTAAATTATTAGTTCAAATTAGTTCTCGAGAACTAGTGATAAAACTAGGAAGAGCCCAGCCAAGATGCTTTGTGTCAACCAGGTATTATACATTAGAAAACTACAGCCACATCCTTATAGCCTTTTTGTTACAAACTGACAAGAGTATGTACTTGCAAAATAAATACAAGGTACTGGTACAAAGGTAGAGTGAAGTTCCATGGGTTGAAGGGCAGCAGAACCAGCATCCAAGAAGCAAGATGCAGAAGCATCCTTTATTCTGCAAGGTGACAGTGTGACTATTTAGGAAGGTTTCCAAAGGCAGGCAGGTAATTCCGTGCTGCTTTAGCCAACAGAAAATGTACAAATATTTCATGAGTTTCATTCAAGTTTAACAGTTTCAAACCACAACACTACTGTACACTAATTACAGTTGTCTGTCTACATGGCACTGCTTGTTGAGTAGAGAACTGGCGGTACAAGGGGTTTTTTATGTACTAATTCAGTCACACAGCTTCAGAACATCTACCGACTGCTTCTTCACATCTACAGGACACTGCTCTTTGAAGGACACTGTCAAATTGTGTGCGTATTTTTGACAAGAGTCAAGACTACTGAAATCCTGAAATTCTGTGACAGCTGTAGATGAACCTAATCAAAAAACCTCATATCCTATTTTGACTAGGAGAACCCAAAATTCGTGTCCTATCAAGTTTTGGTTTTGAGTGACAAGACTGAACGTGCTGCCACGTAATTCAGCTGAACCAACTCACTGTGTCATTAACAGGGGTCTTGGATCCAACGCACAGGAGGAAGGAGCTGCCTCTTCTGGTGGCAGCTCGGTCTTGTAGTGACTGAGCCACAACACGAGCACACTTACAGCTTACACTGTCACCTGACAGGTATGACACTATGGCAAGTGTATGTTTGGAAGAGTTAACAGAAAGGTGTACTCTTTGGAGAGAGCAGTAGGCCAGCATCTGTGGAATTGACCTTCTGATGCCACGATCACTCGGCGCACTGACGGGACATACAGTGGAACAGGGATTCTCAGAGACCAGGAGTTCCACAGCGCTTGGCCTTGCAGTCCATGAACAACTTGGTGAGAAGATGCAGTCACTGCCTACTACACACACTGGCCTGTGGTTTATACTGTGATGTTTCCGGTCCTTTTCAGCAGTAGCTCCAGCGTATCTACAATAAATGCTCTTAAATTTAAAATAGGACAGAGACGACTACTGACCATTAGCCCATGTAAACAGAACAATGGAATCTCACCACAGACAGACTAGTGCCAGAATAAGGCATTTAGAGGGATCCATTTGGACAGGCAAGGCCTACTGCCCTTGGCTGGGTGTCAGAAAAGGTATTCAAAACAAACCCACACATCAATTCCTGTTTTCTCCGTTTGGTCCCATCAGCCACTTAGTAGGACAGCAACAGGATTCTTAGTGACTGAAGAGAGGCATGGGCTGAGGTGACCGAGAGGTACAGATGGAGCTCAGGAGTCAGCTCACGGCCAGAGTGAAATCCAAGAAATCCTCAGGCAGGGGTAAAAAAAAAAAAAAGGTGCATTCTTTGCAAGGCTTAAGAAACAGCATTAATTACTATGGTATGTTCACTACAGACACAACTCTAACCTCTCCCACTAGATATCAACAGGTACAGAAGCCCTCCCCCGAGGAAATTCCCCATGAAGTCAAGCCAAATATTACAACACGCAGCCAAGAACGAAACTTCTGTAAGCAGAGGAGGACAAAACTGCCTCCTTATCTATGGTGCTACAGGCAGGCCTGGTGAAAGCCTGATGGTTACGTAGCCTTCGCTTTTGCACATCTCCACACTGACCTTTCAGTGTTGTAACGTGGGTTTTGAGGCCCCATTTAATTTTGCATAAGGGATTTGCAGGATGCATTTGTACCCTAACTCTTCACTTAAACTGGGAAGTTGTGTCTTACACCACTAGTGCAGAAATTACCCCAAGGAAACCTCACTTCTCAGCTCTCTTGAAAAAATTTCTGGGTAGCATTCAAGCCCATATTGGCTCATCCTCCCTCCCCTCTCCACCTATTCCTTCTTTGGAGTAGTAGCTTTAAAAAGCCACTTCAAAAATACACCACCCCCCTCACCCCCCTTAGCTTCTATTTAAATTATCTGATTTGTGACAGGTTATTTCCTGGAACATCTACTTTTTCCACCTTTTAAACACCCAAAGAAATGTGCTATTACTTTTGTTTGTATTGTTTCAAAATCACTCAATATATTAGTATCGTCTTCACGTTTCCCTGGGTTGTCTCCTCCACCTACACCAACCCACTCTTGCCCCCCACCCCGCAGGATAAAATGCCTCCTGGCAGTGTGTGTGGGGAGCACGGGCAGATGAGATGGTCCCATCGTCTTGTGCAGCTTGCACGGACCTTTCCCCAGTGGGAGCACTGATCCAAGGGAACGGGATGCCAGCAGCTCACTCTGACTTCAGGAGGTGCTGCCGTGCCCACCGCCGAGTCTTCACCAGCCCGCAGCACCCAGGCTGCTGAAGCACCTGCGGGTTCTACAGGTACTTTTCATGTTCCTGTCACTAAAATAAAGTTTTAGGGAGGGAGAAAAAACCAAACACAACTAACTTCCAAATGCACAGCATGCAAGTTTCTGTGGCACCAGTAAGAAGAAAGCTGAGAGTTAAACCTTTTTCTGGAAAAAATGAAATGCAAAAATCCTGTACAATTCCCACTGTGAATAATGAAACCTTTGGAGTACAGCTGCCCGTGATCCAACTTTTAAAGCGGATCACTTACTACACTAAAAAGGATTTGCATGTCCTTTTCCCAAAAAAACCCCACCCCAAATGTCAATAGAGGGAGAAAACCTCACACCAGTGCAGCTTTGAGGTTGTGAAAAAAGCAAAACTATCTATTAGAAGGTATTGACTGCCTGCGTCAACCGGCCAGAGCCCAGTTACAGTTAATCTCTCAAACCAGGCGACAGCACTGCCCTTTACAACAGTGGAAACATTCCACAGGAACGCAGGTGTAAAAAGAGAAGCCAGAAGCAATCAGCTCTTGAGGAGCTCACAGAAAAACCCCAGCCAGCACTTGGAGCATCCCTCCAAAACTGGCCTGTGCCATCGTCCTGGGCCGTTCCGCGCGGTCCTGCGGGTTCTTCGTGCTCGGCTGCGGGTACCTGCAGCATCCGTCTCTCTGTGCAGCTGTCCCAGCTCAACGCTACAGCCTGGGAGGGCAGCCCATCTTGGCACATCTCAGGGTAGGACAGGCTCTCGGGGCAGAAAAGACGAAAGATCTCACTCGTTTGCCAGTATCTGGTATTTTTAAGAACTGCATTTTTTGCCTTTGGAAATGGAACCGGACCAAGGGCAGGATTTCAAAAAGACTAGTGTTGTTCCAACAGCTGCCCTCTGCCATTCGGCCTCACCGCAGCCCAAACGGAGCCGTTCCTCGCCGCTGCGGTCAGAGCCCTTTCTGTGCGACTGGTGATAATCTTAGCAGAGCAGAATTTAACCTCACCCCTCTGCCCCGACGAGGTGGCCAAGGCCGAACTGTAATCCACCAGTTCTTCCGAAGTGAAACCTTTCGCTGCGTTATCCAACTTTAGAAATAAAAATAATTGAGTAAAACACACGGGCGAGCTGGTGCTTTAGACGCCAGTTATAAAGCAGCACTCTACAACGGGAAGTTACTTACCAGTTACGAGAGGGTTCCTCAAGAGCAGCCTTTGCACACTCACAGGGCTGGGGTGCGTGCCCGACATCTCCGAGCCTCGGCATCGCGGGGACCAGTCCTGCTGGGTGCCACTGAAGCACCCTCTGCTGGCACCGAACACGCAGTGCCCGAGGCTGGGAAGGTGAGGTGGAGTTTCTAACCTCTCCGCTTCCACGCCTGTTCAACTCGTTGCTTTCCTGAAAGCTGCTTTTACTAGGCTGTTTTATCACTGCCCTCCAAGATTAGTTCTAAATACTTCCGCAGTGTTGAACTGCTCTTAAATACACCTCGGTGTTAGCTAGCACTGCTAATTACCTAGGGAACAAAAGTGTCTGCTTCCACTTCAAGACCAAATTGAACTTTATTACCAAGAGCTAGTGTTTCTGAGGTGCGCCCCCTGCCCTGCTGTTTTTCCTCAAAAGCCTCTATCAGTTCTAATCTGCACCACAAATAGAAGCTCCTAATTAAGCTGCCCGTGTGCTAAGTCTTTGTACTCAGGCACACAAAGAAAGTACACCTGTCTTTAATTGATTTAGAAAACGGAGAACAGGACATTTTCTGTGGTGGTGCTGTAGCTGCGCTCATCCAAATCTGCAGCTTAGACACGCCAAGTTCTGTTTGGTTTAATCTACATGAAATAATAGTGATTTATCTGAGCTACAGGAGACAACGTCACGTTCACAACTACAGCACTGCAGAGTGAGAGGCAGGCACTACCTGCTGCTGCTACTGCAAAGAAGGGCTCCTTATTTTCCAGACCGTTCACGGATTGGAATCCTCACTCCTTGCAGGGACAGCCCATCTTCAGGTTCCAAGTTCAGTACAGACCAGGCACAGCGAATCATCAGCACCAAGATCAGCAGCAAAACTTGATTCCAAAGTGCAAATGATCACCTCAAAAAAGAAGCCCTTTTATTTGGGGACTAGAAGATAAAGATCTTTTTCCTCGCCTATGCAGTCAAATGAGCAAGTCCAAAGAACTAATGTATTATTAGTAAAAGAAACCAAAACAGCAATAGAGGGTGGTGAGGTGTTGGGTGTTTTTAATCAAACTTCCATCACTTTCAGTGTTGATGACAAGAGATAAACCACCCTAATATTCGCAGCGCACCCGTAAGTTGTAGCAGGTTTCTGGCGCCTCCCCCCCCCCCCCAAACCCCCCCCCCCGCACAGGGGCCTCCTCCCCAGACCACA
>WTSP01022036.1:477-27213 GCA_025331215.1 Actenoides lindsayi | reverse complement strand
CTGGCCCCTCCCGCCCCCCCCAAACCCCGCCCCTCAGCAATGGTTCCTCATCCTGAAGCCAAGCACCAGGCTGGCAGGAGTGCTGGCTGTCAGCCCTGTGCCCTGGGGTGCTAGCTGCTCGGGAGGCACAACAGTGACCGTGCCAGCAGCGAGGACCAGGCTGCCTAACTTAAGACACGGCAAAAATCTTCATGTGGCCGACAGCCACGGGCCAGACGTAACATACCTTGTAGAGCAGAGAAGGGGAGCTCCAGCAGTTCACAGGCAGGAGATCGTAATTGTTCCCCAGGGATCCCACTGTTCCTTTTAACTGGCTGGGTCCCAGGGGACGCTGGCTTCAGCAGCCACTACTGGTCTGCCTCGCTCCACAGCTGGGGTTCGGATCGTGTGCCAGCCCCTGCCGTCCTCACGATGCACGTCCAGCACCGGAGCTGTGTTACACCAGCCACTCCTGGACTAGAACTTTGCCAAAGCCACAAGTTCTCCAGCGTGAGCTTCTCAGGAGTCCTGGCAGACTCATCTTCGGTATTCTGATCGGTATTTGCTCTGTCAGCAGCCTTTCTGAAAACTCCTCTGATTACAGGGTTATAACTACACCTACACATACAGCAGCCACATGTCCCAAAACAATGGCCAGTAACGTAAGTAGTTCTTTTTATTGCCCTGGTACTACTCAATACGTACTGCCTCTTAGTATGGGTCTATGTTGCAGAGCACAGAATTAAGCAATGACACCAGAGCTGTCAAGGAGTTATTGAGATGCCAGCAGCAGTTTAGTCATGACAGTAGGGACCTTGGCACAGGCCAGTAACTCCTACGGGGAAGCACTGGCACCAAAACAAGGGCATCAGGTTTAACTACAATAGGTCCTCACAGACAAACATACTTAGGACTTTAAGAACAGCTCCTCAGTTTAAGTAAAATAATTTAATAGTTAAGCTAAACCAACAGCAGTATATCCACATACACTGCACCCCACTGAAGAGTCCTAACTCAAGCTGGTACAATCTTGCCTGAAGAGAAGCGTTAAATTGGCACCAGTTTGTGTGCAGACAAGACCTTAGTTTTCCTGTTCGCAACTTCCTACAACACTTTTACATTCTCAGCCATAACTCTTCTGTCCTGAGATTTCTCCCCTGCTCTCTTATAGTGGTATCTTTCTTTCCTGTCTGTGTGCTGTTATTACAGAAAGAAAGGGGAGGGAACTACAGAAGAAAAACCACGATACATTATGTGTGCTATAACCTAAGCATTCTGGTATGCATATCCCAGTTTCCGACGATGGGCTCCCAGTATCACTGCATTCCCTTCTCAAGGTCTCTGTATTTTGTGAGAGGTGTTTAGGAGCAAAGCAGTCTGAGGGCCCTTTGCATTTGGGACCTTCAACTACACAAGCGATTGCTATTCACTTGGTCTTGGGTGTAGAAAAGTTTAGCTGCAGAAGAGATGAAGAAAACTGCAAGGGGATAATAAAAGGACACTTGTAGGCCCAGAGCCAGGGCTCCTCAAACCTGGCCCTCCCAGTTCCAGGAGGTGGCAGTGGTACGTTGTGTCTCCGGAATTCAGGGCTGTGTGGCAGGAGAGGGACCACACATGGTGCTTTCCTCTTAATGAAACACTCCCCCTTCCAAGTCCCACTCATCGACAACCTCTCCAGAACACTAGCACCAAAGAAGGTATTATAATACAGAGCTGTAAACTCGTATGGTTTATCAGTTTACAGTTAAGCAAACAGATGTTTAGTGCCTTGGTGTGACAGAGAAGTGCTTTTTACTCAGGAAGTTCTACGACAAGAATAATAAAGACAGTTAACATTTATTTCTTACCTATTAAACCCTCTTCACTCTCCTGCGCACTTAGTTACTTTTATCTACAAATGCAGTTAAAATGTATAAGTAGCTTTAGCACCTGAGCTGAGTAAACAAGTGGTTCATGTATTTCTTTTAAGTCTAACAAGGTAAGCCAGCTGAACTTCAACAAATACCTGAAGCACAGATGAGTACAAAGTGGGCAGTTTAAAACTCGGGATGCTGCAAACATCTATGTTCTTTCCCTCATTTGGATCCGTTTTCTATTTTAAAGCTGCTGATACATTTGCTGCTGGTTTCTATTTGGCAAATTAACAGCAAAAGTACATCAGGAAATCTCAAGTTTTCCACAATAAAGCGGAAAACCTGAGTTCAGGTGCCACAGACGCACACACTGCTCCTGCAGGAAAACCTGTGCATCAGCAAACCCCAAGTGGGAAGTGTTCCTTGATCCCTTTTTATAGGGCAGCACTGAATATAATGGACAAATATTGTTACAAATGCAATAAATATATCATGTTAACATAAAACTTTAAGTATAAAAGCTCTCAGAGTCAAATAAGCAGTGGACAAAAACTGCTTTTGTGGTTCTAGAAAGAAGTTGTTTATAGTATGCTATTAAAAGTTTGTTGTCCTCCTCCAGTATAATTAAAAATGCTTCCTATTATTTTAAGATGTATGTTAGTCTGCTAACAGAAGTGAAACATTTCAGCAATCTTTTTGGGTGGTGCTTCCCCACAAGCACATAAAATGACCCTATTAGATAAACCAGAGTCTGTTTTAGCTTTTGTTAGGAATTTCTCATCATCTTTGATACGGTCTAAATATTGATAATTACCACTAGCTCACATGGAAATTCATCATTTCTATCACGACTTGAATCTCTGAACGACAATGCTCACAGATCTCAACAATCCATATACTTGCATCAATTTGGAAGCCAGAACAACTTTGGAAAAAGCAATATAAAAGTTGAGCACTGCATATTAAATTAATACCAATGTTCCTAACAAAATTCAAAGTACCACTTCTGAAGGGGAATGTGACACTCCTGATTTCCTGTAATATCTGTAGTTTGAATGCTGCCTGCAACTTTAAAAGTACTTAATATTCACTTATCAAAACAAGTTCAAGGTATTTCCCACTCTAGTTATTAAATGAATAAACAGGATTATTTTCACTGGGAACAGCATCATTCATCAGGTTCCAGATTTCAGTGTACAGTCACTTCCAAGAACAGCCCTACTTCATCCCCCAAAAAAGCTACAGGAAAATAATTAGGAAGTAAAGGAAAATGGAACTAACAGGGTAACAGAGAAAAAGAAATCACTGCTCTCTAACTGCATACCACTAGGACCAGATATCCTTTTTGCCTTTGTTTAAATGCAGAACAGGTTGGGAGGAGAAAACAGGACTTGGTGGCAGAGTTCAGATGCAAATATACTACATGCTCCTATCACCTAGTACATCTGTAAGAGTGGCTTGATTTTCTTCTTGCTACTACTTAAAACTCCTGTCATACGTAACAACAAGGAGATCTTGTGTCTGACTAGTACAGAGTAAACATATAAAGTAACTCCAGGTCTGAAATATGATAACCTGACTGACGGAATGAGTCACAGAGAGAGTAATTCTGCTAATCATGTTAAGTTCCCTTAACTCCTACAGAGCCTCGTGCACTGAAGTCACAAAGAAGGATTTGCAGAACAGGGTTTGAAGCTGTGGGAGAACACGGCGGTATCTGGAAATACTGTACATGGAAGAATCCCATCCTCAGCCTCCTCTAGGTGACCTTACATCCAAATGTTAAGACACCTAGATGTCTGAACTAGTCATCTTAAATGTCTTTCATAATCCTCTTCAGAAATAAGCATTTTTAAACAGCGAGTCACTTTTGTTCGATATGTTTTGTGCACTGAAGGTGTTTTTCTTGACAGACTAGCTCAGACTTCAGGAGTTCTAACTTTTAGGTACAGCAGGTGAAGCGAGGGGACTCTCACCCATTTCCACAATGCTATGGCTTCTATGTTTTGAAGAGCGTAAAACGGCTTGTTAAATAAAATCTTGTAGAATACTCTCAAGAGATGATGCAATGGCAGCTTCTCAGGAAGATTACAGACGAAAAATCAAGAAAGCAGGACATATTTTTTCCACAGATACACAATTGACCTGAGAATTTAGTAACTGCACAAAGTCCTCACATGTTAGTACAACTTACCTGAATAACAGCAAGCTGAAGTTCTTCCTTGCATTTGATATGAGAGTTCTTCATTGCACAAACTCAGTTGTTTTCTATTTGTTATTAAAGGCTGGTATATACACACTGTTTTGAACGAACTTAATTTAGCTACAGAAATCCAATTTTCTACTGGAATTGGTTATATCTGCATAATCTCTAATGTGGTTAAACTTAAGGGAAACCTCCCCTTAAACCCCCCCCCCAAACTCGCTGCATCAAAACCTGCTCTCCCATCTCCTAGAAAAAAAACCCTAAAGCAATAAAGACATTAAATGATATGATTACATGGACACTTGCAATCACATTGAGATAGAAAGTATCATTACAACTCAGTGTGTAAAATAAGCCCTTATAGTTTCATTTATGGTTTTTTTGCTTAATTTTAGTTATGTTTAAAACACTGCTGGTTTTGACAAAAAAAAAAAAAAAACAACCCCACAGCTTCTTTAGAAGAAGCTTTAAAAAAAAATATTTAAATTTATCAAAATACCTTAGGAAATGGCAGAGGGCCCAAGTAACAAAATATGCAACAAAAACATGCAAGGAGAAACTGTAACCATGTAAATATTTGATGTGCGTAAGTACAATTAAAATATACCTAGTAAGCCTACTACGTGGTATAACAATAAACAGCAATGTAGGGTAGCTGGTGTTCCCTCAGTGTTTAAAAACTGCATCTAAAAAAA
Source organism: Actenoides lindsayi (assembly GCA_025331215.1). Classification (NCBI taxonomy): domain Eukaryota; kingdom Metazoa; phylum Chordata; class Aves; order Coraciiformes; family Alcedinidae; genus Actenoides; species Actenoides lindsayi. The sequence continues at coordinate 22,480 of WTSP01022036.1, read as the reverse complement.
AAATCTCATCTTAAAGATAATGTACAAACCTATAAGTTACTTTACATATAATACGTTTAACAACTAGGTTTATTTCTGAAAATAAAAAGTAAATTGGCTAAAGTGTGGTTAAGAAAGCTGCGAGAACTGAATTTCTGAACATTCATCTGCAAGTGAGTGAACACCAGGTCATGTGTTTTGTAAATGTGCAATGTCAGATTTCATCTGAAGTTCCACCACCACCACCACAATATTTAAAACTATTTAGCTGGAGTCAATCAAAAAACTGTCATTAGCAGAAAGACTTGTTCAGGCTACAAAGCAGCATTTACTTACCTTTTTATGAGTTACAAGGATGCTATTCAAAACCTGCAAAAATATGCAAGGCAATATCTCTGCCTAACATCCACTCAAAGATGTGTTCTTGTGTGTGTGGATAATGTGTGAAGTATGAACATATAAATAGGAAAAAAAAAGAAAAAAAAAAAGAAAAAGAAAAAAAAAGTGCTGCCTCCCCCCAAACTTAAAATGGTTCTTAAATTATTTCATGTAAGGAAGAAAAGCAGCAGGAAGAACTTGGATATACTTGACAGTTAAAAGCTGTTTGCAGAAGTGTAAATTATCGTTGGAGACCACGCTGAAGATTTCATTCTTGGCACCAGCACTGAAAATGCAAGACCTGAGAGACAGGTGCCAAATGGAAATTACAAAAAAATACAATTCAAATTAGTACAGTTCAGTTGCTGATTCATGATGCGCGTTGGGCAACCTTTTAGTAAAAAACTTAACACAAATCTATCAATACTTACCTTTTCTAGATCAGAAACAGTTACTGTCTTTATGGGAAAAAATTTAAAGCTTAATCATGTAGTTTTCGTCCAGAAATCAGATGGACAGATTGACAGGCTCTTAATCATACAACTGTCACACAATACAAATGAAACTTCTTAAAGCGTCTCCCATTTGTGTGTATCTCTGAGCGTGAATCTTTGAAGGTGGAAAAAAAAAAAAAGTAGTTTGGTGCCATTAAGAGTTAAAAAAAACAAACCAACCCAAAACCAACAAAATAACAAACCCCAAATGCTAACCTCCCTAGGCTTTGCAGAGCCAAGAATGGATGGGCATTCAAAGAAAATGTAAATGGTTATTCAGGAATATCCCTATGCGATACATACATTTGTACAACAGTGAAGATGAAATGGCAGCAGTCCTTTCAGGCTTTACAGCATTGTAATTATGATCGCTTGCCCAGGACGGTGTGCTGGGTTCTGCTGCTGGCTCTCTAGCAATAGGTTGAGTGTTTGCCTCAGTCTTGGCAGTTGTCAAAAGAGTCTTCTTCATATTCACCTCTCTTTTGTCAGGAAGTGGTCTCTTTTGGTTTGGAAGAGGTTTAATACCTGCCTGTATGATTAAAAGAAGCTTAATTACTAATAGTTATTAAATATGTTCTATTTTACAAGCAAGCAAAGACAGTTACACACAGGTAGACAAAATTCTTTTATAGTAAACACCTGTAAATATACTTAAAATGATGTAATTTCACATTCAAGCCTATTAAACAATGTAACATACACTAACTTCAGGAAAAGAAAATGGTAAAGAAACCACCTCAAAACGTATTTATCATCACGGTGGGGTTTGGTTTTTTGTTTTGTTTGAAAAACTCTTGCCCATTTTACAGTGGTTTCAAAAGGGAAAGGAGAAGGCTTTGGTTTCATCGCTTTGCTTCCCAAAGCACACACAGAATGCTGTCACATTAGTTCACAATTCACAGTAATTCCAAATTACTGTCCACATCCCAGTAATGTGGAGTTTAAAAAGAGAAAATTAATTTGGAATTACACTGAAATAATTTAAAAAAAAAAAGTACTGCTTATACTTTTCTTAAAAGGTAAATGAATTTGGAATTAATTAAAAAAAGTTCACTGCCGTCTAGAAGACCCTTGTAAGAAATTATCTCTATGCAGAGGCAATTATGAAGATTTTTAAAAGGTGACAGGAAAACATTTTATTTTAAGAATTAAACCACAAAATAAAGTCAAGAGAACAAAAAAAAAATTAAGTAGAAAGCTCCTCTTCAAGACAGGACATGGCAATTTTATTTGAGTCAAAAAGCAGAGTACAGAAATAAACCCTTGTGCTTCAGGACAAGTGTTTTGGATCATGACTATAAGCTTACCTGCAGCTGAGCTTTTGCCACTCCAGGTTTTTCAGACTTTGGTTTGATCTTCTCTTTAGGTTTTGGTTTTGCATCTTTGCCAGCACTTAAAAACTTCATAGTGGCTGCAGCGTGTTTGAGAATGCAATCATTGCTGCAGTACACAGAGTCTGGCTGAGCCACGTTGAAACAGCCAGGACCAATGCACTTGGATGCACCAGGAGCTTCAACCACCTGTAGGATTGAAATGAAGTCAGTCCAAACTTCAAAGAGGAAACAGAAACATTCCTTTATGACATGAAAGAATGCTTACATAAATGCAGTTCTGACTGTCAGCGACCTGCTGGGTGGAAACAACTTCCACTCAGGATGTAACAACCCACACAGATGTCAGAATTCCACTCCCATAACACACTCTTTTCAGACCAGGTTGTACTTTCAGAGTGGTCTGCAAGCAGTGAACTAAGGGAGGCTGGTTGCCTACAGTTTCAGATCCCATAAGCACACAAATGCTTTCTTTTCTGATCCTCTACATCACGTGAGGAATCTGAATAACGCAGAACTGGTTTCTCAGGAACAAGTTTTCTAAAACGTATTTTACTTGCTGTCCTTAACTGTGCACCTGGGCAAAAAGAAGCACTCAGCTCTTCAGAGGTACAGGTAATTCCTGCTCTAGAGGTTTACCAGTTTTAGTTTCAGTGGTCTCCAACTTAAACACAACCATTCTGCTGGACAATTTTGCAATACTTCTCCCACACTGCAAGGGTTGCCTATGCAATCCGTGTTTACTTCACAATTACTCCCTATTTATAGGGAAGTGTTATCATATTCTAAGCACTTCCTCTTCAAATGTTAAGATTTAGAACAAAGGTCAAAGTCCAGAAATACATGAAAGGTCTTTAGGCTCCAACATATCACCTCTAGGTAATATGCCTTTAGACTCACTCTTCTAGATTACCTGAAAAATGTTACAGGCAGAACTGGCGTAGTTCTAGAAAGCCTCTCCCTTAGCAATAAAGTGCAATTTGTAACTGCCAAAAATAAGTTCTGCAGAAATATTTCCAGAAACAAAAAAAAGTATTATTTGTGTAGTGTGGCTTACTCTCCCCCAATCAAAAGTGTCAGTGAGACAGCATTATCTGCTGCAGTCACCTGAGTTTAGGAATCTTCCCATAAAAAGCTATGTTTTAGAATATTTTTCCATCAGGTACAAACTTAAGTGTCAAGTACCAATCCATGTTCCCCAAGAAGCACCTCAAGCTTCAGATTAACCGAGCTGTCATTTTTAACTAAGGGCATTTACTCAGATGCTGACCTAATTTTCAGCAATGATGTCTCAACTTCTAGGAGTTTTAATCACAAACCCAAACTCTACAGCTATAGGTGCTTATGGACAGCAACGAACAAGAGTCTCTCTCCAAATGCTGGTCTAAGAGAACAGCTAAACTGAGTGACTGTTCTGTCACCACAACACAGAGTGATTTAGCACACCGTAGAAAAGAGCCATGATCTTTTTGCCTCCAATGGGCAGGGAATTCTGCAGAGAAAGTGGTGTGTTTACACAAGCCAGAGAGGGATCTTAACTGAGGTGTGAGGAACAGCATGGGCTGAAACACACGTGGATGTGACTGTTCAGCTCTCTCAGAACGTGGTACCACCTGGCAAACACCCGTAGAGCAGTTCCAGTCCATTTCCAAATGCCCAAAGAACACCTAAAACACACGCAGTTCTGCCATAAGCAGCAATGAGTTCATAATTATGATTTTATTCCACTAAGGGAGAGATGTCCAACATGTTCAAGCACCGTGTCAGCATGCTAATATCAGACAGTAATAGGTGGCTCTCAGAAGCAGAACTTAAAATATTAACACTGTCAGTGAAATGCAGACCAACACCGACAGAACTGGACTATCTGAAGCACTTTTTCTGTGTACAAAGAAGTACCAATGTATCTGAAGCTGTATTTGAAAACATTTTAAAGAAAAGTACCATTTTCTAGACATTCATCTTAATAAATATTTCTATATTAAGCTCAAACTGTACTGATGTATACATTAAGATTGTTATGGTGATATGGACAGCTCTGCTATTTAAGTTGACTCGATGTGTGTGTGTGTGTGTGGGTGTTCAATAAATGCTTTATAGAAAAAGTACAATGTAAAGATTCCTCCAGAGAGCTGCTTATACTCTAAACTACTAATACTTATTCCAGGGATGATTTCAAGTTTAAAAATTACAAATTCATACAGAAAAAGCACAAATAGCTGTAGTATTTTTACAGCAAATAGACTAAATGTGCTCGCCAAGGCACAGGAAGAGGGAAAATGTTCAAGGTGTGGCATTTCTACCGTAGCTTCGGCAGTACAAAGACAACCACCACAGCATAAAGGTTTTAAATGTGTGTACATTGACCTGAAGAAGTTTCTTTGCCTGTATTTTAGGTATGAAACTTGCTGTCATAAACATGTAAGCTTCTTTTTTTTTTCATATTTTATGCCAGAATTTGCAATAACTCAAAATACAGTTGTTTGTTTGGGGTTTTTTTCCCTTAAAAATGGCAGTATAAACCAATTCTCTATGTACTAGTGACTTGAAGCAGCACCAGGACTTCAAAGACTAACTGGAAGTCCAGAGGAAGTTTGGTGGGAACGAACTCCAACAGACACTACTCAATGTTAGAAGTTTCACTATCATCCAAAATGTCCAAAATTGTTTGAGATTATTTCAAAACTAGTACAAAAATATTAGAATTGTGCACTGGTTTATTAAAAGAACACCTTATTATACTTCCAAAACAGTATTTAGAAAGGGTATAATATCACAAAGCATTTACTTACACTTACATAAAACTGTTGCATCCCTCACTTCAAAATAGTAATTTCTTACTTTGAATTCTTGCACTGATAAAACTATGGATGAACTTCTACAGAACAGTAGTACTTAGAGGGTTGTTCAGCTTCATATTTTGATTAAAAAAAGTCAGATTTACAGCTGTACAAGTAAGCCATTGTCTCCACGTACTCAGTGAAACATGAAACATAAGAAACAATTAAAATACTTACAGGTTGAAATATCTTTAGTTTTTTCTTCCCACTTGGATTTGCAGCTTTTTCAATCCTACCCTTGATTCCTTGGTCCTCAACAGATTTTTGTTCAATTGTTCCTATGCTTGTGAATTCTGTGCCATCCACATTTACTTGCCCCACTTTAGCTTCCTGCTGGTCTGTTTCTGAAACAGGCTCATCCTGTCCCTGTAGAATGGTGCAGTTGGGACAGATGTAGTCCTCACCATTCCTTTCCAACAATCGCCCTCGAGCCTCAGAAATACCAACGCAGTCACCGTGAAACCACTCCTCACATCTATCACAACAAATCATAAACCTGAAAAGAAAACCCAAGGAACAGTAAAAACACCCTGAAATGGAAAACAAAATCAATGCTCAACACAGGTTTCAAGCAGGAGATCTTAAGTACTCCACTGAAGTACCAGTATACTACTGGTCTGCCTCACTGCTCAGTTTTGTACTCATTTGTTTATCTCCTTCTTTAAATACTTGTTACAAACACCACCCCCCCCACGCAGGATTGACACAATCCCAATGCTTCATTTACCTCTACTCACAAAGTAAGAGCATTTAGTTTTAATTTTTCATGACAAGAGTTCCAACTACCCACCCCGCATTTTCAGTTCCACCCTTTGCCTACCTGTTGTTATGAGGCTGACGACAAATACAATACAGGGCATTCGGGTCGTAGATCTCAGACTCGGGTTTGCTTTTGGGCAGCTCTTGGGGTTCTTCTCCTGCGGTCCCTTTTGTGCCAAGGGCAGGCTTTGCCTCCTTCTGAACCTGAAGATCTTCGGTGTCTTCCTCAGACACAACCACTTGACTCGCAATCTCCGTGCCATCGGCCGTCTCGGGCTCTTGTTTGACCGGCAACTCGGACTCAACTTGGTTTTCAGACCGAACCTCGCCCGCTTCCGGAGGGTCTTGTTCTGGATTGCCTTTCCTCAGGCGGTTCTGCACATCCTTCAGTGTCAGCTGCACGGGTTTCTCTTCAACACGTTTCTTCCTTAGTCGATTCTGCAGTTCCTTTAGTGTTAACCCATCGCTATCACTGTCAGATGTATCATCTTCCTCTACCTCCTCCTCCTCTTCCTCTTCTTCTTCTTCCTCTTCTTCTTTTGCGAGTCTGCTTTTAGAGTCTTTCTGATCCTTACTACTCCGAGTGACAATCCTCCGGGTTGCAGGTTTTGTATCTGGAGTGCTCTCTACACTGTCCTCTGAAGCAGTTTCAGCATCCGTAGCTGGACAGGAGGCTGGTTCACCCGAATCCTCCAGAGCTGTAGGAAGAGTCCTCCTTCCTCTGCGTCTTACTGTGGTAAGAAATTCTTCCACTCTTTCTGTTCGTTTCGGTTGCCGTCCGCTGCGCCTGAGGTTTAAGCCTTGTTGCTGTTGTGGCTGCTGCTCACTAGAGTCCACATCAGCATCTCCTGCTCCTTCTCTCTTCGCAATCGTAGTCCTTCGAAAACCCCAGGTTTTCCTGAACTCTTTACTGGTAGGCTTGATAGTTTTTTGTTCCTCCTCGTTGCTTTGCTCACCTTTCTCATCCAAAACTGATGCTAAAAGCAAGGGAATAGTTATTAAACTGGGGGTGAACAAGTTTTTTCTGAAAAAGATTTTTTTTCCAGCACAGTACTATTTTCTTTGTGGTAACCTGTGTCTCCACCTCGTTTTATAACCCTGAAAACAACATAATCTACTTTCTTGTGAATGTAACACAACAGCAGCAATTAAGCACATCACTGAACACTGCACCAACACGATCCAGCTGTAACAAACTTTTTTGTTACTTAAAAACATATGTATATACACACACATGTACACAATGGACAAATAAGCCTATTTGCTGCTCAATTTAAAAGGAAGACAACTTACCAGGAGAGCTGTTTTCCATATTGTCAGTATTAGATTCAGATTCTAACGGCACTGGCTGTGAACTCACAGCTTGTTCCATAGTACAGACACCACTGTCCCCACCCTGAAATGCTGAAGAGAAACATAAGGTTCAAAACTCACGATTCAAAAATATTAATAGTCTAAATAATTATTAAATATCCTGATGTAACCTCATCCTGTTATTCTAACAAATACTTCATCTGAATTTCAAGCCACTAAGAGTCACTATCAACAAAAAGTTGACTGAATTCCTTCAGAGTTAAATATATAGGTTTGGAAACTATACCAATGTATGTTCTCCAGCACCTCTCAGAAAAATCCTTTCATGGTATGAACCTGTTTCCTGGGGTTTGTCTGGGGAAAACCTAAAGCAGTTCCCCATGAAAGACCACGGAGTAGAACAAGGAGTCATCCAGACAGTACAGACACAGTTACTGTTTGAAAGGAGGTCACTAATGATTGCTGGTAGAAAGGACTGAGTAACTGCAGCAGGGTAACAGGCAAGGGAGAAAAACCAGCCAGTTGAAAGAAACTCAAAGCTCCTGCTGCTTAGATGACAGAGGATTAAGTCAAAGGACAATGGGGATTTGGATTTTAAAGATAATGTAAAAGCACAGAAATACTCTGGTCTTCCCTAAATACTTCTCTGAGGAAAAAAAAGAAACCAAATCAAACTGTATTGAATAAAATTTGATACAGGCTGCTCCTTGATACAATTACTTGAAAAAGGCTTTCAGACAGTATGATCTACCAGAATGACAAAAAAGCCAACCCTAAAGCCAACAAAAAGCCCAAACACCCCAACAAAACAAAAAATATCCAGCAAAGAACTTCCAACTGTCATAGTTGGACCCCTAGAGGAAAAAAAAGCAACAAAACAACAAAAAAACCAACAAAAACCTCTGTGCTGACAACCAGGATCCCTTTTCTCTCCCAAGTCTTTTTCAGATTAGGAGACTCTCTGATTTGAGAGGACAGAGGCAAATGAGAGAAGTAAACAGAATATCTGAGACTGCATTTTGAGTACTTCAGGAATCACCTGGTTTGAACAAGTCTTAAAGTCAGAACTACATCACGGTGCAATGTTTACAATGAGTTGCATGCCACGTGAGCACTCCTAAATGAAGGTGGAAACCATGTTTTGCAGGCACTGCAATTACATTGCTCATGTGATTCCACAATGTGCACAGTAAGTGCATCTCAGTGAACTGGGTAAACAGAAACAGTACTTTGAAACAAGAAACATCCCCCAGCTCTCCCCCCAAGAATGTTTTTGAGTAGTTCCATGTGTGTGTCTGTCTCAAGAACTGTACACATAAGCCAAAAAGGAACTTCAACAGAATTCCTCAATTACCAGAAGTATCTTCTGATTCTTTCAGCAAGCTCTAAGAGCTGTACATATCACCAGTGTGCACTGGTGATAAATGCCTCCTCCCCATTTCATATACCATAGCAGCTGCCTTACTGTTCTGCCTCATCAAACACGATCTCTACAGAGCAACTGCTCCGCTTGCCAGTGTTGTATTTGACAATGCTACAACAGAAACGTTAACTGTCAGTGCTACCAAAACAAACATCCCTGCAGGCAGGGTAAAAATTAGCGCTGAAGTTGTAACTTTGAGGTTATTTCAGTGATACAACAAATGTCGCTGTAAAAATAACAGGCTCCAGAACATCAATTTAAATAGTAACTGGTAACTTTTAACACCACAGCCAGAATAAGAAGTGAATTGTACGCCTGTAGTACAGAGGTAAAAAGCTGAAACTGCTTCAATCCAATATGAAATTCCATTAAATTCTTCTGTAAAAAGTCACTAACTGTAATTTTAATTTTTTTCTTTTTTTTTTTAAGCAACACTAAAATTATGTTCACATCAGAAAAAGGCTGCAATGGAAGTAAGAGAGCAAGCTGAAACAGTGAGAATTTACATTTTTGTTTATCTTGGAAGATGAAAAAAATGTTAAAAGCTACAAGCAGAGGTGATCCAAATTCTGAGATTTAAATTCCAGATAAAATGTAAAGAAATAACAAGGCTCTTCAATGTCCTCTATGTGCTTTACCTGACACAGCATTAGAGGTTTGAATGGTTTCTCCGTGCAGAACGGAATGAAATGGAAAGCCAGAGGAGGGCAGCAAAGGATCAGAGTCATTCAGCATTATCCTCCCAGCCCATGCTGAATTTCCTGATTCAGAAATGCCAGACTGAGTCTCTGAGCTGTCAGCAGGACCAAATACTGTCAATCCTCCTTTTCCTGCTGGCTCCTGGGAAGGTAAAAAACAAAAAGAACAAAATAAGGCACCAATACATTTAAGAGCTTATCTTACTATCAATCACATTATAAAACCAATTGTTATTTTGCCTTCTTGACAGACAAGACTTTCAGAAAGGCATTGAAACTGGAGAGAAAGGTCAAAATAAAGCAGTATCACCTCCAGCACTTACCAACAGTTGAGACCTTTGAAATAAATACAAAATATGATTGTACTGTCATCGAGTCATTTAGATCCCATTAAGACTTCCAGAACAGTAACAAACTGTAATCAACAAGTCTATTCCCTCTGCAGTATTTCAAAGCATTCTGAGAGTGAAATTTAATAAGCATATGTTATGCAATGAAAATAGAGAAATGCTTTTAAACTCCATCAACACACTCGAGGTCACAGTAGGGAAGATTTACCAGTTAGTACTAAATTTCATCACAGAAGACATCTGCAGCTTTGAGATATAAATCCAAGGGACTACTTGGTGGTTTTGCAAGGTGGGCTAATAAAAATTTATAGCTGAGCTTCAGAATTAAGGAATATTGCTCATCGCTGTCCCTTTCACTAATAAGCTTTGCAATACAGAAGATTTCAGAAGCCTTATTTCAATGGCAGTAAATTCTATCAGTAACACCACATCTTCCCAAAAATTAACCCTTGGAAAAAATTCAGAATCACAAAGCATTCATTTAAAGCATCTGAAATCCAACTGTTTACTCCAGGGGTCCCAATTCACATGCAGAATGGCAATGGAACATGAACACTGACTGCTTGCTCCTGAACATACTGAGCTTCAAAATCAGTAAGAAGTGCCAGTATTCAACCCAAAGTACTCTACCAAACTACAAGAACACTGGAAAAGATTTGGGGAGGAAAAAGAGGACCAGATGGACAAGACAGAGGAAAAAACCAAAAAGGCCTATAAAATAATTAGTGAAGACAAAAGCACAATACCAGACACAGAGTTTGCATGTCAGCATTCTGCAATTAAAGATGCAGGGGAACTGCCAGAGTAGGCATAGGAAACAACTAAACCATTAGTAATTCTTCCAATGGAGGAAAAACTGACTAACACTCCAGAAGTTTAAGAACACATTAGATAATCCTTCATAAAGATGCTAAAACACAGCATGATTTTTCTTTTTGAAGAATACTTCCCCCCCCCCCCAAAAAAACCCCTCTCAAGCCACCAAATCTTAAAAGCATCTTTGCTGTTTAGAAATACTTCTAAGTAATGATCATCTCTAGGTGTTCTCCAATGCCACGACACCATCACAAAATATAAGGAATGGGGAAAAGACAAATCCCTCCCTAGATCTCATCTTCATTACTGGATCACTTTTGTTGTTTCACGACCAATAAATCTCAAAGTCTGCGTGACTGTGGCAAAGTAGAATTAGGAAAAAAAACCACAAGTGTGTAACTAGATCCATATCAGTATTTCCTTCCCTTGTAGTACCTTCTCTAGAGGGGATTATATAGTATATAGTGTGTGTGTGTATATATATATATCTGCATTCTTTCACGCAGCCAACTATACCCACTCCAAAAAGAGGTAGAAAAACAAACAAAAATAAGACAAACTCATTTTCAAGATCCTAGTGCTATATCTCATGGCATTGAATACCTGCTCTACTATATATTTTGCTCCATTGTCTGAATCAGTGATTACATCCAGGGAGTCAGTCACTGCTGGCTGAAGACAGTCTGAGTTTAAAGTGCCTTCTTCCGTGCTGCTGTTCTGCAATAACCTTTCAATCTCCCTGTTCAGAATCTCCAATTGATCACACATCAGGCAATTTTTACGTGATATGCCTAAAGGAAGAGGAAAAGTCAGCTAATCACTTCTTGTTCAACTCTAATATTCATTAAACTGTGAAAAACTACACCTTTAGAACAAGCAAAAAGTGTACTCTGAGTGAATAATTTATCCAGTAACATACTGAAGAGAGAGTTGCCTAAAGGATTCTCTTCACATTGCACAATTGTGTATTTGTGCATTCAGGGCTCGGTGTGCAACACACTCTTTACAGTTCCAATTTAGCCACAGAGCCAGTATCACTACAGCATTCCAAAACTGGACTCTGGCACCCTCTCCTCTTCAGAAAGGTTCTGGCTCCTTGAGCACAATACATTTTACGGTGTGAGTCTCACCCCACCCTGTGGCCAAGCTGCCCAGTACAGCTCTGATTTAACAGAAAATAGCATTTTTAACACAAATAATGATTGAAAACGAAGAGATCCTATGCAAGAATCATGCTGCTTTTTGCATTAGTAGGTGTTATCTCATTGTTGTTACCTCTGGTACCTACAGGGAAAAAAAACTTTAACAGAACTGCAATTTTAAAATAATTTCAAAATTTGGAAGGTATAAAAATCAAGTACATTTCAAAGAGTAAAACTGCAGACCCCCCTACTTTTGTTATAAAATACTTGGTTGCTGCTGCTTCTTATTATTTAGCATTTTCATTTTGCCCTCTCCCCATTTGGTCCAAAATATTTTTCATTAAAAACTGAGTAATTTCCAAACTTGTTTTACAGGACTCTGCTCTTGCAGATGCTACTGCATCTTAATACAGGTTAAACTTGAAAGAAGCTGAAAACCAAGTATTATCAAAACATAAAAGCAGAAAGCCTTAACTCACAATTACACTTTTAAATCCAGAAAGCCTACTGGCACTTCTAAACAAATGTTCTACTACCTGTCTGCAAAAATATTTGCTACAACATGAGACGACTTTGCAAGTCTTCAAATAGATGTTTCTCTTCCCAATCCAATTTTTTTTTTTATTTTGGTCTGTCCTCAAGTTAAGTACTCAATTGCAGCTGAGATACTGACCGAAAGGCAAGATGAAGCAGTAAACTAGTTATCTTGTTTTCAAGAAATTCAACATTGATGATCAATATTCCTCCTAACAGAGTACAATAATCACATCTCTGCAACTGGAAATTTTAGCTGGAGACAAAGTTATTCTAGTTCCCCTAAAGGCCAATCCCCATCAGGATCATGCTGCCTTTCTGACACATCTCCTTTAGAAAGGATATTCCTTTAGAAGGGATATTATGCACTTCTGAAAAACCTGAGGCAAGAATCTCTGTAAATTATGGCAATATAATATTAATAATAACCATGTATACTGCTGCTTATTCAAACAGTCCTCTGGTTTTGCTTAACAACTTCTGTGATAAACAATCCTCACTGTGAAGATGCATAAGCTTTTAAGACAAACTATAAAGTTAGAAACACAAGTCACAGAAAGAATAATCTTTGCCAATACAAACCCTGGGTTATTTAAATGCTTACATATCATAAACAGCAGGTCTGCATTAAATGAAGGATTCATAGTTCATAAACATGGATTTTATAGGCACTATAAGGAACAAATTACCACCCTAACACTACCTGAACTGCTGCTGTCCTGCTCCTTTCTCCAGTGCTCAGTTACAAGGCCTCGGCCACATCCACCCAGACCTCTGCCACAGAAACGGTCACCTGGCTCCTGAGTAAACACTCAGCTGAAGAAATCAGCAGCAAATGAACCCACCAAAGAGCGATACAAAAGGATAAAAAAATATAAATTAGCATCAGAAGTAGTGTAAAGATGTAGAACAGGGCTGGAGAAGGAGATGTCCTTAAGCAGGCTAAGCTGCAGCTCTCGCCCAGCACCCTGTCATTAACTGCCCCCTCCCCCCCCCTCAAGTCTGTTTTAACCTTTCACACTCTAATTACCAGAGCACTGTAGTGAAAGAAAACAGTCGCTCATCTCAAAGTGGAGCATAAAGCTGACACACTGTATCTTGAGACAAAAGAATATTCAGCCAAGAAAAAATGTATTGAGGTTTTTCCTTAAAAAGAATAATAAGAAGAAAATAAATCACAAAACTGCCACAAGCTTTTAATTTCATTTTGGTCTATTCTTCCTAAGCAGTGATAAACCTGACAGCATAGGGCTGCCTACTCTGCAAGACAACAGAGGGTATCACTCACATTGAGTACCCCTTTGGATTCTCCACCTACTGCAGAGCTGTGTGGGTTTCAGTCTACAATATGGCTTGAAGAAATTCCACGCAATGTCAGTAGGCAATTTCAGAAAAGAAAGAAAGTGTTATTTCCAAATCCTGGTACCAAACAAGTGTTGCTCCCAAACATGCAATGTATACTAAGGATCTATTCTCTTGACACGCCTTCATTAAACAAGCTTGTAGGATCACTCCCTTTTTTCTGCAAGTGCATTATCCATCTCACACTCAGATAAAATCTCAAAACCCCAAGAAAAGTGCAGTGCTGTCTTTGTAACCAAACAGTTTACAAACCTCAGGCAAAAAGGAACAGAGCTTATCTACACCAGTAACACAAGAGCTGAGAGATAGAAAAAGCAGGACAGGCAGCTTGAAGATGACACCTGAACCTGCTGCTGCTGACTTCATTAAGCCCTTTTTAAGATGCCTCAATATAACATCTTAATCTGATGATGACAGAGCAAAGCTTTTAAAGAACAACAACATTTCCCCACCTTTTTAGGTATGTATTTTTAGACAAACTCAATAAATTACTAACAAATATACATTCAACTCCATAGCTCCACTTCTGTTGTTTTCTCTCATAAAACACTCAATGGGTCCACTGACTGCACAAAGGTTTTGTCTTTTCTAGAACTTATTTTAACTGCAGTAAGAATTCTCAGTTAACTGGGAAGACTTCACTACAAATAAAGGATTTTGAAAGACAGCTTAGTAATAAAACCTTTAACATGAACTAACAACCACCAAAAGAAATAACTTCATTTCTCCTCTACCTGAGGACTCATGTACAGAAAAACCTCACAACACTGTCAGAACTCAGAGTGAATTCTTCACTTTCAGCTTACTAGCTATCTTATTTAGGTTTTTAAAGAATCTATATTGAAGACTAGTGACATTTATCCTCTCAATGTTAATCCTCATTGTCAACAGCTAGATGGCTGCATCTTATTCCATGTCCTCGGATGCCAACGCTCTTCAGTAAGAACCCTGGGCAAATACTTTAGTCCAAGTGATGAATATCTAGCACCTATTAGGTCATTTATTCCCTAACTGGCCTTAAGAGCTATACAGAAGGATGTCTTTGATTCTGAAAGATCTCTCACATACTCAAGCATCCAAGGAAGCATATTTAAGACGTGTGACAGACCAGGGTATTTGTAGTTGTTTCAGCATAACCTGTCACCTAACAAACAATCACTTCTGTGACAGAAACAAAAGCACTTCCCCCCCCAAGTTGTCATATTGAAGTTCCAGGTAATGTTTTGGATAAGTTATAGAAACTCAACGGCCAGGGTCCAAGGACAGGAGAGAAACCTCAACCAACCACAATGGCCCCTATAAGGGTCAGCACTTTTCTGAAAACTAGTCAGTGAGCAGACTGTTTGCATCTACAAAGAAATGCAAAGCATAAGAATCTTATACTGGTCCCGCTGAAAATCACTTTGCATCCCTGTTTGCCAAAGATGACATCCAGAAACCCAGCACCCTTTCTACCAAGCACAATTAATCCCTTGCATCACCAAGCAGTACAAAAGCAGTCTCAGGAAAGTCAGCAGGGCAAAACCTTCTCTCACAGAAACGAGCAGTTCATTCCGAGCAGGGACAAAAGGTCCAATCTGCTGACCCCTAAGAACAGCAGGGCACTGGTTCTGCACTGGCACTGCAGAAAGAGAAAGGCACGTACACACAGGGCTGCAGTGCAGAGCAGACTACTTATAGAAGAAGCAACAGAATGGGATGTCCAAGTACAACCAGCATATGGTCTTTCACATAAAATGCATCATCCTCTGCGTACTCAATTATCTTCCTTCTGAAAGAAGGAAAATATCTTTCAAAAAGTTGAGAAATGGGAATGTTGTGACAAGAAAGAAGCGATGAGAGTTGGTGAGAGAGGCAGCAGGCTCAAGTCTGGATGTGGGGAGATGTAAGAAGATTGTTGTGATCCTGAACTCCTCCCCTGCACCCCAGATAATTTACTGTCTCACTACTTGACTGCTACAGGCGAGCTGCAGTTCAAGGTCAAGAGTCCAGACATCCCTGGTAAATACAAAGATTCTACACTAGAAGTAGTTTATGTTTGAAAGAACACATTAAAAACATACTTTGCAAAAAATGAAAGTATCTCCATGCTTATAATTAGACCTGGAAGAATAAAATCAAAGAAAAACAATGCTACAAAAACTCTTTAACACTTATCTGTAAATGTTCTGCTATTATTAAACACACTAAATTAATTCCAAGATTATAAACAAAGCTACCACTTCACATACCCACAATACGAACAATTTCAAGTGGCAGTTAATACCTTCCTATTCTAAAGTCAATATATTATTCCCTCTTAAAAAAACCCCAACATATTAACAAGCTTTTAAAAATGCACAATGTATGTTCAGCAATACATAATTCAGTAATCCAGCCACGCTACCCAGAAATCCCCCACCCTAACTTAAGAAATGTGTACTCTTCTTCAATATTGCATGAAGCAGCACTAATTCCAGGCAAATATGAGCAGTGCTTTATAGAGAAATTAGGACAAAGTATCACCAAGCTCTAGGTTTAAGGTAGCTTTTAGAACAGTATTTCAACCCCAGAAACACATAACACAACACAAGCCTAACAGGACAGGGATGGCACCACTGACACCTACAGTAGCCTCATCACCTTCCACTCAGCTTCTTCCCTCAGCTCCCCATCTCCCCTGCCAAAGACAGGTTCTAGTACTTGTAAAGCCAGTTGTGGGTCATACCCCATCTAAGTTTCTACCTGAAGTTATGGAAAAGAACTGACTTGGCTAGCATGGAAGATCAGGCTGCTCCAGGGCAGAACTGGTTGCACTGCAGGACAGAGAACCTGTGATGGTTTTCACGACAGATGGTGAAAAGAAAGTGTGTGATGGTACCCAAACCACAGCAGTCTCCAGGGTGAGGGAAAAAATCCCCAGTAACACCTCAGCACAGCCCAATGCAAGCAGATTTCCCAGGGGAAAAAAAAAAAAAGAAAAAAGAAACAATTCAGAGGCTTCTGCACCTCTGTTGAGACCTCCTTCCAATCTCATTGATGTTTTATCAAGAAATCTCTGAAGGTGCTGTAAAACACCGTGGTGTTGTGATGTGCTATCAGGAATAATCAGTGTCCATCACTACCACCTTTCTACCATCAGACACCCCTAGAAACTCCGAGGGACCATTGCAATGAAGCTTTGTGGTTTGCAGACTTTCTGACTTTGAATGAAGGTTTGCTTTTTGTTTGTTTGTTTTGTGTTGAAAAATTATTTCAAATGTCCAGGGTATGACACAAAACAGTCCTGTCTTGCTACAGGAGAGACCCTTAAATGCACATTTACATGACACCAAGTACTACCAACATGCAGAGCTGATGCAAATGAACTAATGAGATATACAGTGTAAACATTAACCACTTCTTAATTTCCAAAGATGCATAAGCAAGTGTTCAATTTTCTTCCAGAAATTTCTCTCATGAAAAATGAGACTCGATACATTTACGAATTTCACAAGATCACTTTTTTCCACTCAAAATAAGTATTGGATGTTCTAAATTAATAATAAACTTTCCAGCAAACCAGCTTGACAGCTTACTTTTTAAAATAACTAACCAAACGGATTCAATTCCAAGAAGATAAAGAAATAGCTTCCCTTAAAAGCAACTAATACGTTCATTTGGTCTCTGTACTCAAAGAACTGAACATTTCAGAATTAAAATGTCTTTAATCAGCCATTACTACAAACCCTCTCCGTGTCTGCAAGTAACACACACCCCAGCATCCCTTCCAGGATTTGTCAGGCTGCTCACTTACCTCAGACTGGTGGAAGACTGCACACACAGAGGCCTGCAACCCTGCAGTGAAGGTGGCACCTCCTGCAAGGGTGGGATTTAAAGCGCAGGCACGGCAGGAGATAACCACGCACGCACAGGGGACCAGTGCGCGCAGCAGCGAGACACAAAGGACAGTGACTCCACACAACACCACAAACTACTCCAAGGGAAAACACATGAAGTAGCTCGTGGGCTTATGCAAAACAAAATACACAGGCTGAAGTTTACTTTGAGGTCTTTCGGACTAGAAAAAATCATCTTCCCAAGCAAAACTTTTTTTTTTTTTTTTAAATTTCTTATTTCAGATTGCATCATATAGGAGCAGAACAGTGAGAAAAAATATAAAGAAGGGATGGGATGGCCCACTCAGCAGAATGAGAACAGCACCAAGTGTATTTTCTTCTGGGCAAGTAGCAGTAAATACTTTGAAGCAGAGTGAGGCTCCCACAGCTGAACAGCAATTTCTCAGAAACATCTGAGGCACTTCAGCAGCAGCAGGCCCACTAGAAATCTGGCAAACATGAAAACTGCATTTCATGCCAGACAAGACCAGGACTGTATCCATACTAGAGGTGTTCCCTGGCACAACTGCACGAGGCAGGAGCGTTACGGGGCACAATCCCTGACCAACAGAGCTGTGCTGCTGTGCTCACACCTGCAAACCTGTCCTTCTCCCTGCAGGGTGGGGACCTTTATCAGTGGGGCTGCACGCATGATAAGAAACTCTATCAACACCCCAGTACAGGCTGCTCCCAGTAGAGAGGCAATGTACCTCAGGAGGAAGCAAGGCTTGGAAATTTCCCTCCAATTCCTTGAATGAAAACAAAACACATGTTACATTAACAAATAGATTCTAAGATACCTGGGTAGGTGTCAAAACTTTTGCCAGCACAGCTCTGTCTGTTGTACCTGGGGAAAGAGCTGTAACTGTCAGCTGTACCAATGGGGCTTTACTAGTAAAGGTCAAACCTTAACATAAAGCACTTACACTATGCACACCCTCCAACCTATAGGCCCATAGCTCTTATTGGATAAAGAAAATTCAGATCCAGTTTAGTGCTCTCTGCACTGAAGGAAATATTAACTAATTTTAAGAGGACAGAAAGGTATCATATACATGCCATTGGTATTTCCTAGTCCAGAGCTTTGTGGGTGCTTAAAAGTCTAGGCAGATACACTCTACTGCCATTTGGCTTTTTTACTATTCCTATACCTTCTGAAGCCCTTATCTACATTCTTCTAAGTTATTCCTATATCTGCCCTAACAATGAAAATTTACCCAAAGACAACAAAATAAAATTGAATCTTTTTGGTAAGGTTTACTTCTGGTGTCAGGGCCTGCACAGCATGAGCAAAAATGAGACAGCAAATAGACTGTGCATATTAAGAAAAGTTATGAGCAGAATCACAAGCAGCATAAGACTGTTCTGCTTTTTTTCTTTTTCCCTTTTATATAGATTTGGGGAAAAAAAAGGCAGCTTTCTGTAGTTCAAAAATTGTATTAAAAAAATTAATAATAATAATTAAAATTGCTATCTTAAAGGCCTCAGTACAAACCAATTTTACAAGCCATGGTCCTAAGTTCAGGCAACAGAAATACCAATCACAAACCTGGATTGTCATGGGGTATTACTCAATATACAGTATCTTTACTATTCCTTTTCCATCACCTTGATTGAAAATATTTTACAAATACATATTACTTATTTGACTGATGTTCGATTTCTCCTACTGAACTTAAAGCTCTTCAGCAGCACTGAAATAAAGACACTTTCAGCAGCTGCATATAGGAAACAAGGAGTTTTAAAAGGTGATTCAGGCAACCTGGGATTTCTCTGCTGAAGTACCAAAGAAATCCCAAAGAAATCTGGTCTTTATCATGGCTGCTAACTGAACAGCAACAGCTCCTCAGGCTAAGTCTTAGAACCTTACAGTTTAACTCTTCCACATCCCACAGCCTGTTTGTTTTCAAACATACAAAATGGCAATTCTACAACTGTCAAATTTCAGCTTGAATACTTCCACTGTCCTTAAAAACCCCTCTTCTCAAACACTTCTACAAAAACTAGTAAAGCTATATGGGTTTTTTTGTCAAGCTGACATTATAACAGCACATAAACTAGTTACACATCCTGAACTATTGTATGTAAAAAACCCATTAGGTTTACTTAATTATACTATCTGTATCCCCTGCCATGTCTAGTTATTGTTGTCAAACTGTGTATACAGAAGTGGACTCCAAACGACTGCAGGATTATAATTCCTGACCCTATAAGCACAGCTGTTGGATTTAAAAAAAACCAAACCAGTATTTTTACACTTTTTTTCCCTTATTTCATTTGTAAAAATGAGCTAAAATATATCATCTGTAACCAGCTACCATTTGAATTCTTATTCCATCTAGAAGGCTTCTTTTAAGGAAGTCAAACCGAAATTGATTTCTCCTTCAGAATAAGTGCACCACAGTAATTGCAGAATACTGATTATGTTATTAAAAATGCAGTGAACACTGTGCAGTTCCCAATTTTGATTCAGGTTTACTGTGAGAACACACATAAAGCACGTGTCATCTGTGTGTCTGAGCTCCCTAGCTAGAAACTTAAGATTCCTCTTCACCTCAAAGTCTCTCAATGCCCTTGAGACAACCACCATTAATAACTCCAAAGTACTCACTAGTTTCAGAAGCAGCCTTAGATAAAAACGTGATCGTAGCACAACCCTCGAGGCATTAACTGATAGCTGACTGAAGATTCTCCTGATGAGGAGGCTTGATAGCACACAAAACCACAACCAGTTCTTGCATAAACTAAACAGTTCTTAATTTTATTTAAATCCTCTCCTTCCATCTCCAGCACTGTCCTGCTGGAAGAGCCACTAGGCTGAAAAAGTGCAGTGGAGAATAAAACCAGGGCAGACAGACATTCTCACCCCTGTCCACTAAACTACATCTAACCTCACTCTTGCTGCCCTTTCTAACATTTTTATCAGTTGAATTTCATAAACTGTCAGTCTAACCCTTACAATCCTTGTCTTTAATGTTTCCAGCTTAAGTTTCAGGCTGTACAGAATTAAAATCCCAGAGTTTAAAGTTACAACTATAAAGATAACTTCTATCTTAAACTGGAAACAAATAAGATAATCTACTGCCAGAAAATCTTAGTAGCAAAGCAGGATTAAGTAGAGCAAACAATGCCTTTGGATGAGTCCACTGGACACTGAAAAAAATACTTCATCTGTCTAATTTACATTCTGGACTCACACAATTCTATTATCATTGCTTTGGGGAGTTCCAGGGTGCTTTGGTTTTTTCCCTAAACTCAAAAGACATCTCTTAGTTATGTGAAAAGCACCCTCTGAACCACTGTGTGAGCTGCATGAATTATATCTGAAGAGTTTTTAAATCTATACTTCGTAGCATGCGTATGTACGTTTGCAGCAGAGAAAAAACTTCATTTGTATACCTATACAAATCAATTATCCCTTAAAAAAACAACAGAAATTTTGTTAAAAAAAGTCATTACTTAAATGCTTCTCTTGGAATCAATAATTATTTCATTTGCAAATCACTAGAGGCAGGCTGAAGGCTGACACGAGCCTTTATTCTTCCAGCAAAGTGCATGAAAAAAACCTTTCCGTGCTATATGATTCTAGAACCCTCAAGGGAAAAAGAAATATCAAGGACCTAACTGAACAGCTATTTTGAGCTTACTTCTATATTTACTCCTATAAAAAGTTCCAAATGTCAAAGAATGATAACAATCTGCTGGCATACATAAAAGTGGAGCACAACCTAGAATATCTATTACAATTAACACAGTACATGCTACACTTGTACAGTAACTACACATTATCATTTTTCATTGACCAGCAATTAAATTGCTTAAAGGGCTTGTAAATTTTCTTTATAGAAGTAGCAACAAAGCAGTCGAAGCTCAACCAATTCAAATTAGCACTTACAAGGAAACTGAGTAAAGTGGAAAGACAAAAAAGCAAACAATGAAAAAGTTCTTGTAAAATAAAGCAAAACATAGTTGAATATCAGCTGCCAAAGAATTTAAACAAGGCTGGGATGATTAAGAATTCAAAAGAGCTATCTTGGTAAAAAAAAAAAAAAAAGTAAAATAAGATTATCCAGGAATAAAAAGAAAACAAAATCACCACCCAAAAGGGAAAACAGGAATACTATATACACCCTTTTGAGTTAAATAAAAGGAATCAGCATTTTTTTTCCTCCCTGAAGTTCCTAGAATGAAAATGTGAGAGCCCATGCAAGAAAAACAGCTGGTTTGAATTTCTGAACATATAAACAGCAGAAAGATGGAAAACACATTTCGTAACACGTTAAAAAGATTGTAATGTGGGGTTTTTCCCCCATCTAAAATGGTATAATTTTATTAACCCACTACTAACATACAGCTATCACTTGGAGGTATAAACTGAAAGCTACTTAACTGAGAGAAATAAAATGTATTCACTATCAAAGAATGGCTTTTGCAAGCCAAATATGCAGCTACAATCACCTCCAAGAGACAGTATTTAAGTATTTTAGTGCTAGGGATGAGGAATAATAATTGAGAGGGAATTTACTGAATATTTAAAGCCAGCCAACCATTCCTACGATCAAAAAAATGAACCCCGCCTCTTTTCCCTTACAAGGAAATCACCAGAAGATGATAAAGTTCGGCTTTTCTTGTTTAACTCACCAATAAGGAGATCACCTCCACCGCCCAGAGAAAATAAAATGTCACTTCAAGGCAGGTAAGTTTTAGTCCCACCCTCTGAAGACAC
>WTSP01022033.1:0-18100 GCA_025331215.1 Actenoides lindsayi | reverse complement strand
TTTTTCTTTTTTTTTTTTTTTGTGGCGCCGCTCTTCCTTAAGGTCTGTGCCCCCCACCCCTCGCCGCCGTTTCTTTCGCTCTCTTCCCCCTGCAGCGCTCCGCTCGCCGCCGCGGAAAAGCCGCGCCCGGCCGCGCAGCCTGCGTTCTCCGTGCAGTGCGCTGCCTCCCCGCAAAGGGCAGGCAGCGGGGTGCGGTGCGGTGCGAGGAGAGCGGGGCTCACCGTCCCCCCTCCGTCTGCTCGAAGCCGGGTAGCGGGGGTCAGGGGGGGTGGCACGGTTCTGCCCCGGGGTACCCACGCTCTTCCTCCTCGTCATCCTCCTCTTCCTGCCCTCAGAGCAGCAGCCGGGGCCACTCGCACCCCGCCGGCCCCTCAAGCCCTCGATGGTGCCATAGATGGGGCAGGTCCTGCCGGCGGGAGAGAAATCACCCCGATTCCCGATCCCTGGCACCCCGGCTCTGATTTCCCCACCAGTTTATTCTTTTAATCCCCCCCCCCGATGTGTAATTTCACCACGGAGTAGACCTTTTTTTTTTTTATTTTGAGCGAGGAAGGCTCTATCCGAAAACACATTTCCCTTTTTGTCTTGCCTATTAGATATAATTTAACATAAAACGCCTGTTATAATTAGTGATTATACAAGGTGTCCCTTGTTTTTGCAAGCTACTAACAGGATTATCTAACAAGTGCTAGATTTCAATTAACCATAGACGTTACAGCGGAATTCATTTTGATGACCTGGAAAGGAGGGAAGGAGTCGGTTTGGGGCTGGGGGAACAGGGTGGTCCCTGGAGCCCTGTGCTCAGCATCTCTTCCCCCTCGCCCAAGTCGGGTGCACTGGACTGAAGTCCCTTGCAAAGCCTATGAAGGCATTATTGTAAGTATATAGATAGAAATTGAAAAAAATTATATATATGAACTACTTGTAAAATGTTGTCTCAGGAGGGGTTCGGAGTGGCCTGATCCATCCCGGGGCAGAGCAGCAGCTCAGCCTCCTGCCCATCACCTTCACCCAGCCACTGGAAATGGAGGGCTATAAAAAAAATCTATTAGAAATGAGTTAATTAATGGTAATTGAGAAAGAGACCTCCCCTACGTAAAACCCTCTTTCTCCACAAAAGAACATTTAAAAATAACGTGAGGAAAAATAAATAAAAATAAACCCGCAACACCATTATGAAGCTTTTGAGTAAAAGACCCGATGTTTTTATTGTCGAGGGGAGTGGGGAGGAGGAAAGTCCCCTGGCCCCAGCCCCAGCCCCAGCCGAGCTCCTGCCAAACCCCGGCCGCGGGAGCAGCTCTCCTCGCACGCTGTCTGGGCGCAGAAACCTCATAGCCTGCGATGAAACCTGCCCGCCTGGCCAGCCCTGGCTGCAGCCCTGCTTTTCCTGCTGTGTAGAAAACGGCTTTACCTGGGGCAGGGGGGTCTGGACGGGCTCTGCCCCGAGCACAGGCTCTTGGGGAAGCTGCTGCGGGGCTGGGGTTCCTGCCCTCCCGGACAGCATCACCCTTCCTCGTTCCTCCTCCTCCTTCTGCCAGAGCTTCAAGTTTTTTAGGCCTGGCAGAAAGTAAATCCTTTTAATGAGTCAAATAATTTTGGACACGAGAAATTTCCCCCCTCTCCTTAGTAATTAGAGCTGGCCGTGTGTCTAAAATGATCTGCTTTCCAGAGGGAAACAATAATTGAATTGTTGGGTGTCTCCCGAGCTTTGCAGGGCTCCGGGAAGGCTGCGAGGGAAGCTGAGCCGTTCTCTTGTTAGCGCCTGCAATGAGAGCGAGACACCCTAGAATTCAATTACGCGGCTCCTCCAGGAACTGTTATAATTATAACGTCAAGTTGTTTTTTAAAATTTCATAATTACGTTTTAGGATCCTTGTGTGGATGTTTGGGAAGGCGCCTGCCCGGCCCCGGCCCCCTGCGCACACCCTCCTTTGCCGCGGCATCTTCCCTGCCCCTGCTTCGGTGGCATTCCACTCCCTGCACCCAAAGGTGCCCTCCCTCTCCATCTCCGTCCCTGTCACCCGTGCCACGGCTCTGCTGAGCCCTTCTCTGCTCCGTGTCACCGGACATCTCTCCTGAGCACTGTGTCACATGCCATGAACGGGCTGGTGACACGTCCCCGTGTCAGAGCTCCTGTTCAACCTCTCAGATTTCCCTGCCTGCAAAATTGATTCCCACGCACGCCTCGTCTAGAAGAAAATCAGGAAGAAGCAGATCAGAGTCACCAGCTACTGACAATTTTGTTTTCAGCTAGTTAGAAATGTGTCCAATGTTGTCTTCCCTTCGCTGGCACCAGAGGGGTGAGATTTGGAGCATGCCGGGTGCTGTGGGGGGAACGTAGGAGAGGGGTCCTCTGTATTAGTGCTGCCCAGGCTTAGCTTGGCATCTTCATCTTCAAAAATGCAAATGTAAAATACTGGAAAACTCTCCCATTCCTTTTGCAGGTGGAAATTAAAAGCTTAGATGGGCTTGATGTGCCACTGGTGACGTCTTGCAAGCTGGAGCTGGGAGCAGCATCGTGTTTGGTTGAGCTGCTTTTAGGCTCTATTCAGAAAAGTGGATCAGATTGCTCATATTTTACATTCCTGATGAAACAAGAGAGCTGTGGCTCCTGTCTTGCTACAGAGCCCTTGTTCAGTGCTTCGTCCCTCCCCAGCCCTCACCATGTGCCTGCTGGAGACCCACTGTGTCCTCCTGGACACATGCCCTGGGAAGTCTCTGCCCAGAAACTGCCTGTCTGAGCACATGTTTGTGCAGAGACCAAGTCTGGGCTGATTGGTATGAGGACTGGATGGAGATCTCCAGGCTGCACAGAGCTGTTTGAAGGTGTTTAGTGAAGGAGCTTCTGCAAGATAGGAAAGAGGAGACTGAGAGAAAGTGCAAAATGTCAGAAGAGCGAGAAGACCAAATGGAGGTAAGGTGGAAGAATCATTAGCTGCTTCTGTAAAGAAAAGGTGAGCAGGAAAGCTAAACCCAGTCAGACAGAGTTAGAGCACAGGCATTGCAGCACAACACATTTTCCAGGTATGTGCTGAAATCCTGGCATTAGGGGGATCCATTGCATCCCAGTTTGGTTCTCCTTGCCGGAGCTGAACAAGACCCAGGAATGCTCTTGAGATTCACCCAGTCTAGTTTCAAGTGTCAAACAGAGGAAAGGATCTGACTGTGGTGTGGATGCTTTCTGCAGAGCAACTTGCTGAGGTGGACCAGGTCTCCCCAGAGGCATGCACAGAGGAGTCTGCTGTACATTGCCCATGCCATTTTTCTGTAGAGGGAGAAACTCGACCATGACTTTAGCTCCCCGTACCCAGCAGAGAGCCACAATGCACTGGGCCATGCACAGTCAGAATAGGCAGCAGAAGGCCTGATGTCCTCCCCTCCTACCCACTGCTGAGAAAGTTTGACAGTCCCAAGCAGAAAGAGAGCATATACAGATAAATCCTGGTAACAACCCATCAGCACCAAGACAAAGATGCCACCAGAATAGCCTTGTTATGATAGCATATCTTTCACTCAGCTGCTCAAACCAACTTCTTCTGGGCTTGGGCTCAGGTCCTGAGGAGGCTGGTGAACATGATTGGCTTTATGGACCTGCACTGCTGTCTGGCTGAGGTGCAGAAGATGAAGGACGTGTCTTGGTCTTTGCAGGTCAGGGCCCCAAGTGACAGTTGTGGTGCTGGGATGGGAAAGTGGAGAGGAATACGCAATGACTGCTGGTGTCAGACTGGGAATAGATTCACTTTTCATTCTCTCAGACAAGCAATTAGAGTCGTCTCCCCAAGCAGTTCCCACCCAGCAAGGAGTTCCAAAATATGAAAATTCTTCCCTTTCATATTGTTTTCCAGATGTTCAGTCTTCGCTTCCCTTTATTAATGCTTCTTTTGCCAGGGTGACTCATTTAGCATTTAGCTTAGGCATAGGGTGTAGCAGCTGTTACAGATATTACCTGTGCCTCTAAGGCAAAGCTTCTTACCGTTGTTTCTTATCCATCTCTCCTTTCCTTCTAGGCCTTTAATAACATGTAAAAATATCTTAGTGGGAAGCTCTGATTCCTCAACCAGGTCAACAGATGGCTCATTTGGACCTGTCTTCAATTAAGCAGGTGGAACATGCCCAAGGAGCAGGCAGGCAAATGCAGCTGTTCTTTCCCCAAGTCCCACTGCAGATCTGATGGGAAAGATTCATTCACTGGCATCTGTGTGAGGCTACTTGTTCTATCAACACCACAACTTTGTGTTTGAACTTTCCTCAGCTGGCTGCATCTTCCATATTACCTGGCTGCTCCTTCTCATGACCATGAGCTGTGAGTGTGATAATGCTGAGATATCTGTGAATTGTTGGCTTCAGGGTCTACTTGCAATGTTTGTTTACTGGGCAAAATCCTGATACCCTGTAGTTTCTCATCTTAAACACTTACCAACATCTTTGGTTCACCTATTAAGGGACATTGAAAGCAGAGTTCAAAATTTGAGCCTAGTGCCATCTCATTTTAGAATGAAAGGAAATGGCCTCAACTTATGCCAGTGGAGGTTTATACTGGATATTAGAAAATATTCCTTCACTCAAATGATTGTTAAGCTTTGGAACAGGCTGCCCAGGGAAGTGGTGGAGCCACCATCCTTGGAGTCGTTTAAAAGATGTGTAGATGTGGTGCTTAGGGAGATGGTTTAGTGATGGACTTGGTAGTGTTAGATTTATGGTTGGACTTGATGATCTTAAAAGTCATTTCCAACCTAAATGATTCTATGATTCTAAATGAGATATTCCTCATCCTCTGTATGGACTTCAGCTGTCACTCTTGGAAGCTATACATCTCCTGTGCCAAATCTACCAGCCCCATAGGGATGCCTTGAATACCCCGGGGTGTCTGAAATTATGGGAATATCTGTGTTTTGCAACTGAGTTTCACTAAAAGAATGACTAGTCCCCGGGTCATATCTTCAAATTTGTATTCAGTATGGACTCATTCATACCATGATGGGACTCTCACTCCAGCTGTTTGAGTGAAAATGAGGTGAAAACTAAGCAGTGATGTCAGGATGCCCTGGTGATACCAAGTGCTTTCTTTGCATGAGATGAAAAAAATCTTATAAAAATCTGAGTAAAATAATCTAGGTGATCCTGCTCTGGCAGGGGAGTTGTACTAGATGGTCTTTCTTGGTCCCTTCCAACCCCTAACATTTTGTGATTCTGTGATTCTGTAATCAGAACTGGATATCCTATTAAATACCATTACTATCTTCTTCCACGTCCAGCTGATAATTTGACTGCTCACTACTGTGTGGTTCTGTTCTTGATGTTTTTACTCATTCTTACCCAACTTGTTCTAAAATTGCCTTAAACAAGGTCGCTGGGGGGGTTGATAGGAGGGTTACTCAATGTCCGACCAACCTTTAAAACTAAGTCCATCAGGAAGGGACCTCCAGCCCCAAGCCATGACAGTCACTGTTGCTCTGTGATGGCTGTTGCTCCTTTCTGTGAGCAGAACTCCAGACCTGCAGCTGCTTTTGATGCTCAGCACATCTCCAGTCCCACTGACTTCACCCATGATACACCTCATGTCCCCTGTGTTTGAATTGTTTTGGGATCAGGACTTCACTGACTGCACTGTCTGGGTGCTTCAGTGAAGCAAGGAAAAATGTTTAAACCAGAGCTTGCAAAGAAGTTCATTGCTGCAGAGCTTTGCATGGGGATGAAGAGCTCCGCTGGTCTGGACAAGATCTCTGTTTAGCAGTGTGAGTTAACATCTGGGCGTGATAATCTTAAAGGTCTCTTCCAACCAAAACAATTATATGATTCTATGATTCTGTTGCACAAGAGAGCCCTTGAAGCAGCTACAGAAGCTGACCTCCCCTTCCCAGCTCCAAGCTACAGCAGGCTGGCCAGAGAGACACTTGTCACAGGGCACTGCTGGAGGCACTGACCAGCTACTGAACTGTGAGGGGATGATGTAGCTGTGTTCAATTTCTGTGCAAAACTGCTGATTTGTGACTGGTATTTTAATTCCTAGGCAATATAGCAAGCTGGTGTAATCTCTATAGCACTTGTCTGATGTAATAGAACTCAAACTACTTAATACACAGACATGACTATAATAGAGAAAACACAATTTGCAGCTGGAGAAAAAAACCTTAGAGTAAAACTCAGTAAAGCTCTGACCCTTTATGACTTTTTTGGAGCATTATTTATAGCTATGATCATACATACTTTGAATCCCGCCATTGAAAGTTAACCAGAACATGCCAGAAGCATCATCACAATCTACAGACTCTCTACCACACCAATAGGCATGAGGACTGTGGTTCTATTGAGTATGTAATTAATTCATCTGTCTCCATTTGTAGCCCGTGAAGATCAAACAGTACAACTGCAGAACAGAAGGATTTAAATGCAGAGAGAAGACTCCATACTAGGTATGGGGTAACTCATGTGGTGCTTCATTGCCCAGAGAAATCATCATCACCTATAGGTGCCTTTCTTGACCTTTTAGCTGGAAGAACCTGCTGTCACACACCTCTCTCACAGGTTCCCAAGATCGGGCCCTTGTTGACCTCTTACCTAAAGTATGCTTTGTTCAATTAGTCCAGCATGTAATGCTTTGTTCTCATGAATTTTGGAGCTACTCTGATGTGCTGTAAGGCAACTGAGACTTAATTTCATTATTCATCTCAATATGTTCCTGTTGCATTCAGAGAACAGACTCTGGGCCCTCCTGTGGCTAATTTAGCACCTGCAAATCCCTGTGCTTGGAACCAAAGGCTGAACAACCTACTCAATGAATTGGCAGGAACTATGCAAAGGTCAAATCACCACACTTACTGGGAAGACTTTTCCCCAACACCCCCCTTTAGAATCTTTGTACATATTTCCCTCAAAAGGAGACCTGCATGTCCTAGTTCTTCAAGACCAGGCTGTATCACACAACTTACATATATATATATAAATTAGATTCCTTTTGACAAAATCTGAGCAGAGTTGCAGGAAAAGCAGTGTACCTGGAACATGTGGGCCATCCTCAGATTGCAGCTGGTAACAGCTACCTCCTCAGCTTTCATGGAGCACACACCAAAGTTAAGCAAACACGGGCAGTATTTAAGGTAAAATAGTTCCTAACGAAGCCTCCTTCAGCTAAGCCAACAGATTCTGCACTGATATGGAGGAAGACTGATGAAAAAGCCATTCTGTTGTTTCCACCACAAACACAGCAGCTTCTACAAGTCTGAAATAAATATTTAAGTGCAGAAAATCTGAAGGCTTTTTTGTCTGAATTTGCAAGACGCTATCTTCCCTAATTCAGATGATGCACCAGTTCTGGAATTATCAGCTGTGCTTACTCATTGTTTGCACTCTTTGAGATGCTTCAGACTTGAGTAATCATTACTGCAGATAACCAAGCCACAATAGGAATCTGCATGTTTGCCCTGCCCCCTCCAGATTTTGTTTCTTATTATCTTCCAAGACGCTGAAATTCATAATGGTAATAAGATTCTGTACCTTACGTCACATAACTTTAACATACACTTGTGCCACTTTCTTGGTACAATAGCAAGACTGGTTTTCTTCAACTGCATAACCCAGGATGGAAGCCCTTCTAAAAGTCAATCTCTCCCAAGTTCAATTTAGGAATTTATTAGTTTTTTTTTTAAACCACTGAGTATGCATGACTGAATATTTGTTATGCAACCATAACAACTGTCCTTTTCAAGAAAGATTCCTGCATAATGTGAATACAGAGAATCCAAGGCAAACATGACTTGATCTTAAAACTTTAATAGTAAAAAAAGTGTAAAACCAAACACACTGCTGAAAACTTATCAGTAAGAATGAGAATTTAAGTGTTCAAATGCAGAATAGTGCAAATTTTCTCCACTCCCCTCCCCACCTCTTCCAAACTTAAATCACTTTGGTTAAGATACTCGGAAGTATTGGCAAAAAATGAACTTCTGACTTCCATTTTTGGCTGCATTATTTCTAACACATGCAGATTTAGCTTCAGCCTTTACAAATTAATCTTAAATACTTCTGGATCAATCAAATATCCATAGAGATCATTGTCACCTTTACTTACATCTGGTTTTATAACATTTTGAAATTGGTTTCAAGATGGTTACAAAACTGTCTCCCCAGCATGTATCATACTTCTTAGAACAGCTGAGCTGATGCAGTCCCGATCCAAGGACCTAACTTCTTCAAGTAGTCCTATAAAATGTGATTATTTAGGTTTTAAACATTTGAGGAAGGATCTTATACCAATGAAATTACTCTTGATTTACACCAAAGCAAGATTAGAATTGGGGCCCGCTCTGTAATGTAGACTTTGTGTTGAACTTTTCCTGATACAAACAAAAAAAAAAAGCACAAGCAGCAGTTATAGCATTCCCTTAGAAGAGTGAAAACAGCCAGAACACTGCTACCTGGCCTCTATATATTTTTTGATGGGTCAGTCTTTAACTGATGCCTCTAACTATATTTGAAGCCATATGAGATTGGAAATGAACACACACAAAAAAAAATTGCATAATACAAAAAGGCAAATCCATAAAAGTTTACAAGTACACCATAACCACAAAATTGGAGTATTTCTAAAAATTTGGGTTCAATGAAAGATACAACAAAACTAGCTTTACTAGTTAAATAAATTATTGCTCCATTTGACTCCATGCAGCATTGAAATGAACTCAGAACCCTTTTCTCTTTAATCTCTCATAAGAAATGATCGATATTGGAGAACGTGAGGCTCAGATTTACTGTACATTGCACTTCAACTTTAAGACCTAATACTTGCTATTTAGGTCCCCTGTGGTCTAAGCTATCAAATGAAAATGTTGTGCTCACCAGAACTAAGTATTAAGAAACACCAAATGTTTAATGTAGTGACATAAGCACTTTTTTTTTTTCTTTTTAAGAAGGCAATCACAGATTGCAAGTTCTATAGGGTTGTGAAAAAACAAGTAGTGATCTCTTTCAGAAACTGAATGGAGAGTTCTAACAAGCTGTTTGCTGTTCTTCACACTCAGTTTAAATCACATTTCAGATCCGCTTCTGTTTTCCAAGCATTTCAGTCAAACCCCTGACTCAAACAGAAGCAAGATCAAGGACACCTCCAGGAGGAAACTGCAGATCTAAGGAGCTGGGGGCACAGACTCCACAGCCAAGCTATGGCCTGCAACGCACATTTTTTCAGTGACATCAGACATTTAAGACACCTAAGACCTCCTTCAGTGAGCTACTGAAGCACATGTCTAGTATGAAGGAGTACTCGCACACAGATTTCTTACTGAACTGGGGCCAGAACTTGATTCTTGCAACTCTAACTGCAAGCTTCCAAAGTAATGAGATTTTCAGTCGGAATTTCTGGCCAAAGTTGACGTTTGAACAAGATTGTCTCCAGTGTTCACCTATCTTACTGAAGCAATTTAGAAATTCTAAACTAAGTGACTTCCAACCTTTTGTCACTCCAACCCTCTCACTGTCAAAGACAGAAACTCACTGCAGCATTACAAGTAAGGGCATGATTCCTTCATAAGACTCCTAAAAGCATTAGAGCAATGCCTTTAATTTGTTTTGATCACTCTTATTTTTAAATAACCCTATTTTTTAAAGATTTGGATAAATACTATTCCTATTAAACCATACTTCATCATTGTTAAGCACCATCGATCTACTTCCTTTGGGCACTGATACAAGAGCTTGTAATTAAATTTCAGTTTCAGGGCTTTAGAATATGGCAGCTGCTTCAATAACTTACACTGGAATCTAATACTTGGAAAACTGCCACTTAGCCTGAACAGTTGTATGCAACCTGGTGTTAAACTCTTCCAGAGAACAGCCATATGCAAATGCTTATGTGGTAAATCAGGGTGAGATTTCAAGATAAGCAGTTAATTTCACTTGGCTATTCTAAGAGTGGATTAATATTTTTTTTTTCCACAAGTCATTTGTGCAGTGAGCCCATAAAGAGATTATTTTTTCTAAATAATCTTCAATTTAAAACAGGAACACATCTTCGCAGTGTTGCTTTCACACTGGCACCGTGGAGTCTTCAAAGATTTAGTCATTGTGTGGTTTCTCAGGAATACCCTATGGATAAAAAAAAAACCAAACAAACATCAAACACATGTTATATTTTAATGTCATCTGATAAGTGACTACATTATGCAGTATTCTCAATGATTAAATAGTCAACTGACTTCAGTTACACTGACAGTGACCTAGC
This sequence comes from Actenoides lindsayi, assembly GCA_025331215.1. Classification (NCBI taxonomy): domain Eukaryota; kingdom Metazoa; phylum Chordata; class Aves; order Coraciiformes; family Alcedinidae; genus Actenoides; species Actenoides lindsayi. Next base: position 7,884 of record WTSP01022033.1, on the reverse strand, counting down.
AGACATGGCTTCTTATAAAAGCTCAACAAGAACATGCTCCTTAACTGTGGACAACAAAAATAAGCAAATAAATAAATGACTAGGGGTCTGTGCTGCCTCAGTTGGTGCATCTGACAAATCCATCTACCAACTGCACTGCTTTTTATAAGATTTTGTTAGCTGTCCCTCCTCTCTCAGTTTATGTGGTGCCACAGAAGGCACACAGTGCTTCACTTAATGGGCATTAATTCAGTTTTTTAACAGCCCTTTTTCAAACTGTCTTCAAGCATGAGTTGGACACTTAATATTCAGCTAGACAGGGTGCTGGGCCATCTTGTCTAGACTGTGTGTCTGTCAAGAAAGGTTAGATCAGATTATCCTTGAGGTCCCTTCCACCCTGGTATTCTATGACTCTATGATAAGTTACTTTATTTTCCAATGAAAATACCATGCCTGGTATCAGACAGAAGTACTCATTTCCTCATAAGTGCCTTTTCTAATATAAAAACCTACAGTATGTCAGTGTAAAAAACTTAAACCAACTTTACTTTAAAACAAAGCTTGTATGGTTCTTTTCATTCTTTCTAGAGTCAACATGCAAATCCATTTGAAAGTACTGAACACATTCACAGTTCTGCAGCCTCTAGCTGGAGCAAAGAATAGATATTTGTGAGGTTCAAGTCCTGAACACCACCCTAGTTTGCCCAATGTTGAGAACGATGGTTACAGCTCAAAATGAGGTGTTGCCATCCATTTAACCCAGCTGATGAGCACTGACTAAACAACTTTAGGTGTCAGGATGAGCAGCGAGAGCTGATGGTGGCAGCAACACTTTCCCCTTTTCTTTTGAAATCAAGCTATTAAAGAAAATGTTGAATTGCATCCTTACGCTGACAGAAGAAAAAACAACCAAAAAACCCCAAACCAAAACAAAGAAAACTCAAACCCCTCTGCTAACAGCAGGTTTGCTTAAAGCTAACCCTGCCCTTGGCTACTGTATGTAAGCTCACTTGAAATCCAGTGACTGAAAAGCAGCAAGCACCTCCCAGCTAACATTTCTCCAGATGGGAGGGGATGTCTCAGGGACACTTCTCATTCTACTTCCAGTTTCTTTTCCACTTCAAAAGCCAGACAGGGGCTGAGGAAGAAGTGAGGCAACTTTCCTCCACTAGATTAATTTCTACAGGTGCTGTCTTCTACTCTGGACATACCCAGTAAATATCTACTGTTTGATCTGCAATTGTCATGCAGTCAAACAGCTCAGGAACAAGAGGAAAATATAGCTACAAAAACAACTGGTTTATTCAGGTTTGTTTTTTAAAAAAAAGCCATATTCCATCTTCTCACCACATTTGCAATGGCTGATAAAATAGACTGATGCTTTTGGGTCCTCTCTACAGAAGAAAGACCTAGTTGACTAAATGCTATCATCTATTTCAGAAGTGGAATTCTTTGAATTTCCAGCACTGAACACTTCACAGTGACTTGCAGAAGTGTTCCTATGAAAATGTTGAGCTTCTCCAAGTTTTTCCAGACTTAGTAGTGGTAATGTAAAACACGTAATCAGAATAGAATGCTTTGCCTTGGCAGCTTCCCTCTTTCTTTGTAAAGATGACAAGATTGACAGGAAAGTTGCAGGCAGGAGCCAGTCTGATTTTACCTACATTCAGGTGAGATGCCAGGTGTAAAGAAGTCAAAGGGAAAAAAGTCCTTTGTGACTAAATTTATTTTAGCTCTTTCTTCAAGGCTGCTTTCCTCTGCTTTCTAAAATAAGCAGCACAGCAACTGAAGTACTGCATATGCCAATGTGAAACACAGAACTGATTGTAATTTCATTCTGAGACTCTGCTCGCAATAGCAAAGCTTAAATAAAACAACATTCATTTAACTTTCTCACTTGTGAGTGGCAAATTTGAAATAAAAATGATAAGCCTCTCTTCCCCCTGTATATGTAGTCCCAAGAAAAAACAGACAGACAGTACATGCACCACCAGGATTTGAAGGGGGAGTAGTGAGCCTGTATTCTAAAGAACCCCAGAGCAAACCAAACTAAACTGTGAAGTTAAGGTTACAGCAAGGGTCCCAGGAAATCTAGAACTTGGTATTAAGTCAGCATGAAAGGAAAACCTCAAGAGCAGGAGTAGGTCTGCCTCATGGTTTGTGTGGTGGTTTGGTTTTTTTTCTTTTAACAGCCTTTTTTACAAGTAGTTACTGTTAATTTAGTGTAACTAAGAAGTGATACTAAAGAAACTGATCTTTAATGTTAGTCAGTGGTGATCAAGCAACACAGATTTCTTCCCCGGGCTGTCTGCAAGCCTGTCTATCTGTGGCACCAAGTTCAGCCTGCCCACATTGGAAGCACATTAGCGTCCATCTGCTGGGTTAGCAAGGCTAGGCAAAGACTGAAAGCCTGTTCTAGGAAAGACAAATTAGACTCATCTTTTTACTAACTTGTGGTTCACTCACAAAAAGCAGCTCTCCCCCTTACTAAACAGTTCAGAGACTAATATTTCAGGAACTCCCAAGTCTAAAAATTCCCTTTCTTCAGTAAAAACTAAGGGCAGTCTTAGAGATGTTAAATAATTGAAGGATTAAGGACATACACAACAAAAATGACAGAAGTTTAATCAATACAGAATTAGTTATTACTATCCACCAGTATCAGAACACTTTTCAAAACAAAGCCATAGGCTGATGTGCAAGCAAACAGCCAGGTTTACTCTTAAGTACACTACAAGGAAATAGTTACTTAAGAACCTTGCAAATGAGATAGTAATTTATATTATCCCATATATGGAGTGATACTTGAACTATATCTTAAGTGATCAGAAACAGTGTATTTTATTTCAGAGTGATAGAATTTAATGCTATACAGGGACACTTCCTTCCATCTACGTAACAAAAGTGCTTTACTGCATAAAAAAATCAGAGAAATCCCATCTGTATCTCAGTTTTCCATCTACCCGAGATCTTAAAGTACTGATGGAGCAGGAGTGACTAAGATTCTCAGCAGAAGCAGTGTACTGATTCCAGTCTTGTTTAGACTGCTGCTGGAAAAAGTTAAATACAGAAGATGCTCAAACACTTACTAAGACAATTCCCACTCTACTGGCAACACAGGTTGTGCACTTATGTTTCAACTCTTGGGAAGACACCTATTTAGCTCTGTCAGTTTGTGAGTTATACCCTTGAAGGCATAGTTTGTTACTAGACTAACAACAATGGAAGGTGTTTGGATTGTTAAATGAAATAGTAATTATACAGTAATTACCATAGCCAGTTGTCGTCCTATGTTTCCTACAGTCACACCTCCTGAGAAAAATATACATGGAAGCCAAGAACGGATGTAAAGAAAATCTGGGGATGTATACCTAGTAAAGGAAAGGAATTAAGTTAGAGAAGTTATTTGTCATCAGCTTACACACTGTTAATAAGATGCTACAGAATTCTTTCCCTGGGTCCAAACAGTTACATAGGAGAAGAAACAGGGGGACCAAATTAAGTCTGTTAACTTAATAAGCTTCTAAAACCAACATCCTAGCCAACAAAGTTTAGAAATTCTCTCTTGAAAGACAGTTAATGACACATCAAGCCAGCAGAAGTTCAGTCTGCTGAGCTGTTACCATTTCCACGTACATCCCAATTTGTCTGCACCCCACCCTCCACCCCTAGTTCTCACTCTGATCATTTGGAACAACTGCACTCCTAGTTTTAGTTAAGAGATGAGAATTGAAATAGTATTTCAAAAGCATAACTTACTGATAAACACCATTATATACAAGAAACTGGGTTATCAGAGTTGCTACAAAGGCTATTGTAATTCCAAGTCCGAGACCACTTCTTGAACGATCAAATGTCCACCAAAGACCCAGTGATAAGGCTGCTAGAGTCAGGGACAGCTGGACGTTGTTAGCAAAATCTAGTTTCTGGAAAAAGATGTTAAGGACAATCCTTTTATGTCTGCAGACATCCTGCTGCTGAAACTGAAGAAGGGAGAACTCAGACTGGAAGTGAGCATGATTCCGTATCTCTAAGTACAATACATTAAGGATCTGGTTTTCAGACCCACCAAGCAATCACAGCTCTTGTTGACTTTGAGTGGAGTGTGAGAGCAAAGGCAACATCGTTTTGTCACACTGAGCATATAAGGACTATACTATATCATAATGTATTTAGCTTTTGCAGATTTTTTTCTCAAGTAACTTTGTTATCCCTGCTGATTGAGGTTTTCTTCTCAAACCATCATTATCTAACACAAAGAACGTGCTTACTGAACAGTTCAGTGTACCTCATTAATTGTGTTAACTATTAGATGCAGACAATATACAGATTAAAATAACACATCTTACACTGTTATGCTTGCAGTTAAACCAGACATGCTATGATGTCTGTGCCTTCCCCCTCCCAGAACCCCCCGCAACTACTTTTAAGTGAGCTGTGTTATCCCTCTTAAAGTAACTATTGCAGTGTACTACACGCCTCACAGAAGTTCATGTCTCTGCCAGCAGCACCATTCTTACCTTTGTAACTCTCCCAGACTCGAACGGGAGAGACAGTTTCATGACAACAGACTAAGTGCATGAAGGAACAATGTAAACTAGTTGAAGGATACAGCACTCGCATGGTTAATGCCGACGAAAACTGCTATACACCGCATTACGCTGGCCCACTCCCTCTTGAATTTGTGGGGTTCCCCAAGGTGGCTGTCAATGCAGGGATACAGCAGGCCAACGACAGCTGCAAGAGAAGGAACACTGCTTGTACAAACCAGTATACAATGATTACTACAGTATTACTAAATGTTTGCTTGGCAAATTAGCGCTTATCACGCTACTGTAAGACCGATGAAGAAAAGACAATTATTATCCCCCTACTTTATAAAAGAAAACACACACATACACACCCCCAGCAAGCAGTATTCTGTTTGAACCTTTAAAGCCGTGATATATATTGCAATGTTAAGGTATCTGACTTCAAGCTCCTCTTCTTACATGAGCATATCTCATTTGACATTGTGAGTACGAGCTTGTTTTGAAGCAACAGATAAGAAAGAATAACCAAACCTTAATTACAGTGAGGAATAGAATATGTGTTGATTGCTCGCGTGCAGGGCTGACAGTTTTATGAACTTGACTCAGCTATGAATCAGGCCTGAAATTAAATATTTGCCCGGACTCAAAAGTTTCTTGGCAGAGCTTTCTCTCCTTCAGCTGGGCTGCGAGTCAGCCTATGCTGCCATCCAAATCAGATGGATTTTGATACCAAACAGAAGCAGAGCTGAACATAAAGAAGCACCTGCCATTAGTCATATTTATGTCAGGGAAAAATAACTACTCATACTATTAACCAGACAAAGTTTTTAATCCTCAAATAGCATTTACTCAGCCTTATCAGTCTGCAAAATGGCTGCAGAAATAAGACACAGGCTAGTGTTAGCCCAGTTGCTAGCACAAACACTAGCTGAGTTTCAATTCTTCTAAGCCTTGCAACTCCACGTGCTGTCATGAACTCCAGGGTTAGACACGTTGCTTTACCTAAAGTAACATCTGTGTTTCTTTCCTTTCCTACCCCATGGGTTTTGGGTTTTTTCCTTTTTTTTCTGGTAGTTTTTTGTTGTTGTTTGGTTTTGGGTTTTTTGTTTGTTTGGGTTTTTTGTTTGTTTGTTTGTGGGTTTTTTTGCGGGTTGTGGTTTTTTGGTTTGTTTTTTTTTACTGACAACTTTTATGAAGGATAACTTCTGTGTTAAGAAAGCTACAAGACACTCTTAAGACAAACATGTGATCTGATGTTGAAACAGCTTCATTATTTTGATGGCAGTTTTACCAGGACTTTCACCATACGATAACAACTGAACGCCAAAGTTTAATCCGACTGTGACAGGACTGAGAACTCTCACTGAAGCGTATCCCCTGGCAATCTTTTAACTACACAGTTCATAATTCATTTAAGGTTAATCATTCGTTCTCCCTTACTGTGAGGTACAAACAAGCACGTGACAACACCACTACGTAAAAAAAAGCCACACGGAAGAGTTGTTTAAAGCACTTTCAACGCAGATTTGAAAAAAAAAATTAAAATGACAGTCAATCCCCTGCGATGTCACGCCGTTTTCATCCCCCCCCCCCCCAGCCCTGCACCAAGGCCGTATGTTGCTCTGACAGGGGCAGGAAGCGGGTTGTTGCCGTCCGGGCAGGGGCCGCCGCGCCAACCGCAGCGCGGTGCTGCGGGGGGCAGGCTGCGGGCACCGCCGCACGTGACTTCCTTGTTTTCGGCCCAGCCCGTGGCCAGTTCGCGGCGGCAGCCAATGGCGAGCGCCGCCCGCCACTCACCAGTTCGCCGGCAGCCAATGGCCGGCGAGGGGCGGTGCCGCGCGGCGGCGGCTCTGCCGTGGCGGCCCCACCGCGCCCACCCGTGTCCCGCCGCGGGGCGGAGCGGGGGTCGAGCGGGGAAAGGCGGCGCTGAGCTCACGCCGGCACCGACGCCCCGGCGTTGGGAGCCGCTCGCTCGCGTTTCCAGGCCGCGCCGCAGGGGAAAAAACCAAAACCAAAACAAACGACTGACTTTTACCCAAATTCAGAGCGCACCAGCTCAAAAAAACCCGAGCCTTCGGGCACGCGGGACACGCGAGGGTGGCTGTTTGTACGTGGGTGAAGCGGGTGCGGGGATGCCACCTTCCCAAGGGCAGAGCTCGCGTCACCTTCTGTGTGTCAGACGTGCTGAGCTCCCACGTGCACGGGTCACAAATTCAGGCCCGCCGCCTCCCCCTCACACCGCGGGAGAACGGGAAGAAAACAAACCCACTCGTGGAGGTCACTCCTCACTCACTCACTGACTCACTGACTCACCTGCTGCTGTCCCGCAGCACGGGGGCACCCACCAGGCGGAGGAGAAGAGAGTGGAAATCACCTCATCGGGGAACAGAGTCACGTTTCTCTGGATCTGCAGCAAGTTCAGCACCAGGGCCATGAAAGCGCCAACGACGAAGAGGACCACGCTCCTCTGCACCAGGTGCTGGCTTAAGTTCAAGGTGCCGCTGCCGGTAGTGGTGCTGCTGGCACTCGAGGTGCTGCTGGCGCTGGAGGCGCTGGGGCTTCGTGTTCCATGACCCACCAACGTCAGCGAGGGGCTGGGGACGGAGGAGCTCAGCATCTCGCCCACCTTGGCAGCCAGCCCAGCAGCCGTGTCCCCCAGCTGGGGTTTGTGCCTTCCCCTGGCAGTGCAGGAACAGCTCCAGGCGCAGCTCTCCAACCTGGGCATGGGCTTCACCGGAGTCCTGAAACACACGCGCAGGGACAGGCTGTTAAACGCCCCCCACAAGAACGGGTCAGGTCCACCCCTCCCACACCACCGACACAGCCCCGCGTCCTCCTCCAGCATCAGCCGGGCTCCTGAGGCAGCGGGCGAACAGCTGACAGCCTGTCGGGCCCGGGGCATGGCAGAAGCCCTGCGGGAGCGGGGTGATCTGACCCACAAGGCAGCTGCGGGGCCGCCGGCACCAGTGCTCCGAGAAGCTGGGCCCGAGGGGAGGACACGGACAGCGACCCCCCGCCCGCACCCCCCGTCAGACCCGCGCTGCCCCCTCTCCCTCGGGCACGGCGTTCGCTTGCCGGCGCTGTCCCCGCCGGGTACCGGGGGCGCGGGTGCCCCAGCCCGCTCACCTCAGAGGGCTGCGCCCGCTTGTCTCCCACCGACGCCTCAGCCCGTGTGGGAGGGCGACCCGCCGCCGCTCTGCCGCCTCCCTCCCGGCTCGCCGCCGGCCCGCGCACCGTGTAAGGTTTATAAGCCCCCAGCCGCGGATGTCACGTTACCCGCCGCCGACCTACCCGCGGCCGGAGGCAGCGCCGGGCCCGCTGCTCCGCTCCGCTCCGCCGCCCCTCCCCTCGGGACGGGCCGCGCCGCGCTGGG
>WTSP01022032.1:0-25120 GCA_025331215.1 Actenoides lindsayi | reverse complement strand
CGCGCCTAACCCGCCCCTCCGTCCCTTCGCCCGCGCGCGCTCGGCAGCCCTTGAGAGGCGGGCCCCAGGCGCTGAGGGGTGGGGCTCTCCGCGGCGGGCGGGGAGGAGAGGAGACGGGAGCGGGAGCGGCCCCCGGCGTCGGGGCTTCGTGGGCGTGTCTGGCCCGTGCTGCCGCAGCAGCGCTCCCGGGGCCTGTGCTGACGGGTCTGCCGAGTGCTGCGAGCCTGGCGGTCAAAGTGCAGCCGCGCCCCGGTGTTGGATGTATCCCGGGCGCAGCTCTGTTCGTGCTGTAGCGCCAGCGTGCGCCGCTGGCAGAGCTCTGCCTGGTGCCGTCCCAACCCCTCTGCCCAGCCGAGGGCTTTCGTGCTGCCCGGCGCTCCTGCCCGCCAGTCTTGCGGGGGTTGCGCACGCGGCACCGGTTCTGCGGCACGCGACCGTGTCTGCGAAGCCGGCTGCGCGATTGCCCAGTGCTGGAAATTAATGGGTTTGTAACGTGCCTTTGATTTCCGGGCAGTTAGGTGACTACGATCGATGGGTGCCTTTCGTTCGCACTAAGAAACGTAGCCGTCAAACGCCCCTTTGTCTGAGGACAGCGGCAGGCGCCAGCCCCCGCAGGCCCCACCGAGCCCGTTCCCGGCACCGCGCCTTTCTGTGAACCACAGCTGGAGCAGCCAAAAAGCAGCCTCGGGGTGAGGTTTCGTGACCAGCACAAGCCGATCTAAGCTTGTGCCCTTGCTGAGAGATGGTGGCAGGTGTGGGCATTAGCGCTCCCGTTGGGCGACCCTCAGGCAGATGAGGACATTGATCCAGCTGCAAATTAATCCCGCAACAAATTATTAGTTTCCGCGCGAGTCAGCTCCATAACCCAGCAAAACTCACAGTTGCACAAGCACTAGTGGGACGGGACCACTGCTTCCCACAGTAGCACCACGGATTTAGATGTGACCGAGCCGATCAGGAAACTATACCTTGAGAAATACGCAGCCTCAAGAGAAGTGAAGAGAAAGGTTTCTGAGCGCTGTGCTGCTTAGAAGCGTGCATTGGAATTCAGAAATGGAAATTGCCTCTTGGAAATCGTTCTGAGTACAGCTGTGGAAAGGGGCCTTTGAATATGCATTTTGTAAATAATTAAAAAAAGCTTTTCTTTAAACAATTTTCATGGACACAGGCTGTCTTGATACAGAAACATGCAACGTGATCCAAAGTACTGATTTACTACTTGGGACAAGAAAAGTAAAGATATTTTGCAAGATACTGTGAAAGAGTAGGTGACTTCTGTTTAAACACTGACCTTGTCATGCTGAAAAGGTAAAGACAAAGTCACACGGGGATTTCTGGGGGTTCACCTGCATGTGTTAGTGTCCTGTTCCGTGCACAGTCTGGGCTCAGTACCATACTACCACTTACCTAGCAAATATCTTTTTTCTGGAAAAAGTAAAATCAGAGTAACAATGAGTTGTTTGGTGGTGGTGGTTTTGGTTTTTTTAAAAATATGTTTTTTATTTATTGTTAATATATTTTTGTAGGACCGAAGGACTCGAGTCAAGGAGTTGAGAAAAGGCTTCATAAGTAGCAAAGACACAATTCCCTCTTCCAGGGGACAGCTAAATAGTCCATCTGACTGGCATGAATCTGGCAGGATGACCATCTTAGGTGTATCTACAAAAAATAAGGTTCTATGCTGTTTCAGTGTGGCTCTGGGAGTAGTTCAGCCATGTTTTGGATGGCATGGAGACCTGTGAGGGCCATGTTCCAAAACAGCAATAGTGCTGTGGTTCTAAATGTGCTCTGTACCAAATGATGCCAAAACTGCTAAGCAGCAATACTACCCATGATACTAATCTTTTGTCCTGCCCTGATAACCTATCTTAGCTCGGTGTCTTGCCCTACTTTTGTCCCCATGCTCCTCCCCGCTGGCAGAGGAATGCTTGCTACACACAGTTTCTGCTTCAGGGTGTAAGAGACAGATCATATATGCCCTGAGACATCCTAGCTAGTAGGTGGGAGAAGAGCACTGACCCTTTGCAGTGCTTTTCTGTCAAGACTCAATTTAATAAGTCCTCTCTAAGGCTACAGGATCACATTCAGTTTCTTTTGACATCTGAGCTCACCCCACCTAAGGAGTGTCTACCTTGACCGTTTGCATGTTCTCCTCTATGTCTACATAACAATAATAAATAGGTCAATGAACTAAATATAACCCAGTAAGAATGAAGCAACACGTCGTAACTGAGGCAATCTGACTGGCCTTTGGTACCATTGCATTTCTCTCCTTTTCCACACAGCTGGCTGTCTACTTGACACTAGCTTTGGTCTTCAGCAGGCCCTGACTCCAGTCAGCCTGTCTCACCAGCAAAGCAATTACATGGGATAAAGGAAGGGCAAACTGTTTTGATGGGAGAGTTGCATTGACACTGATAAGCTGTATGGCTGGCCCAGAGGAGGGTACAGGAGTTTGAAGTCAGAAGAAAGAAAAAACTTGAGCCTCTCAAATGACATCTTGAGAAATTACTCCCTTTACCAACAACATCGCACTTTTGCTCAAGGACATGTTATGTCTGACTCACTTGGCTACTCATTTTTTGTCAGTTTTCCTCCCCTTTTTTCCTCATTCTTTTGGTTCTGGCTATTGTGTTTCATTTTGTCTCATTTGTAGCGGCTAAACTCTTGAGGCAAGGATCATCATTATTCTCAGTTTACAGAGCCGTAAGTAGAAAAAGGAGACGATCCTGCGCCAATTAGGGTGAAACTGCAACAATATCGTTAACTACAGGTCTTCGGATTTTTAGAAAACATTCCCCTGCAAAGACTCATAATGTCAGTAGATGGTGCTATATACATATTTTTATATAAAACGAATGTTTTTTTCTGTCGAGGTTTACCCCACCAATAACATTTCCTTTGTGTTTGAGTGTGATATCCCTGGAAACCTAGAAACCACACAATTTAAGAAATGTTTGGCTTTAATCGGGGAATCCCTGCAGAAATCTAAAGGCTTTCCACTCCATGACATGTTATATAGTACTATCTGTACTAATGAATGCAAGAGTTTGATGTATGCAAGTGCAGTAGTTCTGAAATTTCATTCGCTGATACATCCATATTTTTAAAAGTGTGAGGAACTATTCCTCATGCACTTTTCTCTTTTGAGAAGTCTCTCAACTTGCCTTTCTATAAACCTAATTGCACTCAAACAACCTCCTGTGTTGTTCATGTGGAGCTCAAATACAACACCTTGCAGACAAACTATGGTCATCAGCACCAGCTTTCCTGTATCTCACTGCCAGACTGATTCCTCATTTTGTTTCATCTTTGGGATGAAAATACTTTATTCCCTTACATTCTGAATTTAAATTTTCTCTACTGCTGCTAACTGAAACTGTATTAAGGAACCATACCATTGAAGATATATTGCAAGGCTTGTTTGGGGTTTCTTTGTAGCAAAGCAGATAATTGCATTTTAAAAAGATTAATCAATATTTACCTTTTATTACTGTGGAAAACTAGAGCTTTTAAGTGTAGTGTATTCAGAACATTAAGGCTCAAGGAGAAATAAGCTTCAAAATCATATTATAAACCCAGTCTCAAAAGCTCAGTTAGCAATAGAGGCTTTTTACCTGCTATGGAGATAGATCATTTTACAGCAAAAGATGAGCATCAAACTGGTCATATTCCTTTAGAAACACAAAAAGGATGTGAGATGTAGGATTAAAAGCAGAGAGAGTAAAAAAAAATGTATAATAGTCTAGAGAAGAAAGCAAAATATAGCTTAGTACAGTATATGCCTAGGAACTTCCAGCCACTCTGAAGAACACTAATTTCCATCAGAAAAAAATGCGTATCTGTTTCTCAGTGTGGAATAGACTTCTGTGAATTCCAAGGCATAATGGAGCCATATGCAAATAATAAGGATGTGTGGGTTTCTATTCAGACTGCAGGGACCCTGAAAAGGCTCACTCTGCACTTTTAAAAATCCTGGCCATCTTGTGCCAGATGCTGACTATATGTATGCATATACATTGTAATGCAATTCAGTACGCTTCTTCCCTAGGAAAGAATCCAATTTTTCCTTTCTGCCTTTTAACAATTTATTTACATGGCGTTATAAACACATTTTGTCTTTATCTGCCACAAATGTCTTAATGCCCATATACAGCTACATTGATGCAAAAAGTTGATCTAAAGCCTCATTTTCCACCAGTGCCACAAACTAATGCCAAGAAGCCGTAAGGGGAAGAATATGTTATCCAGTAAACAAAGGTAAAAATCACTTATTCTAAGTTCCGAACCTTTTGAAGTTTGTTTGCTTTTGTTTTTTCTTTGGATTGCATGCTATTAACCTAATTGTCATTAATACACTACTAGATTGTAGGTGATCATTGCTCTACACAAATATTTCATTGCAAATAGGTGCACAAGGAGACCGCATCTCCCATAGCTCCTATAGGATTGTCTAGGAAAGAGCCTATAAAGAAGCTCTTTCCTTTCCTGGCACACAGGGATGCATAGAAATGTTTATAAATAAAATCACAGACTGAAAGGCATTTCAGCTGCCTGCTCTGGATTTAAAGCCATTCAATTCATCTCTTTTTCTAAACTTCAGCCCCTTCTCCTTTATAAACCAGCTGAAACATTGAGCACTTCAAAGAATATTCTGAGAGAATCCTTTTTTATGACTCTTCCCAATTCTTAATATGTCTAAGGGAAAGCCAGAATTTCTGGCTTCACCTTTACTCCAGACTAAGGGTTTTACTTGCACCAAGTACTGGCTCAAAATTCTTTAAACTACTGTTATAGAATTTATTATTATAACAGAAAGAGAAAAACCTTTTGGTTGACATCACAGCTGAAACCAGGGAGATTCCTTACCCACGTTGCTTCTCAGGTTTTTAATTTTAGAGCTGCCTGGTTTAATCCCTGTGTTGGGAAGGGCAATAGGAATGCTTTGCGATAGAAGCCTTAGAGTCTTAAGCTTAGCAATTAATAACTGCAATGGTAGCAGCATTATAGGAGACCTCTTCAAAGCAGTTTTATTACTCTTTTCATGTCAGATGTTGACGGGTCTGAGGTAAAAATATCAGCAGGCCATTTACAGTAGTGCTTTCATCACAACTAGCACTGATATTTCTTGTCAGGGCTAGGGAATAGTAAAATAGATTCAGAAAAAAACACTCAGTATAAATAAGGCCTTGTTGATGAAAGTGTGACCAGGAAGGATAAAAAGCAGATTTGCTAACAATGACCTCATACACGTCATTCCTCTAAGGCCAGCTCTGCCCCAGCAGGGCAGCACAAGGCAGGGCAGACAAAGCAGCTCTTGTCATGTCTTGTCACTGGTACAATAACGGGTATCGGGAAGGACTGCACAATGCTGCTTATTTTGCCAGAACAGTCTGAATGACACTTTCTGCCTAATTCAGTAGATATCTATTGCTGGGGACTACTACTCATTATTCTTTGTCTTTTACTTCCTGCTATCTTATTTCCTTTTTTCCTAATTTTTTTTTGTTAGATTTCCATTATTTTCCCCTCTTTTTTAATATTTATCGGTTTTCCTTCCTAATGTCTCATTCCCCTTCCAACCTGTCTCTTAATTTCTCTTTGTTAGACTACTCCCGATTTCCTTTGCTCTTGCCTGAGGGCAACTGTCTGTTCTCTCCAGCTCATCACAAAATGACATCTCTCACTCCCAGTTTCTCATCTCACTCCCAAGCCTTCAGGTTCTCTCTGTAATCAGTCCCAGCTCGTTCCATTTTTCTCTCTTTTTACTCTCTGTTCTCCTAATGTGCTCCTCACTGACTTTTTGCTCACTTGAATTTCATTGTTGCCCTCTTTCATATCTGGCAGGTAGCCACACTCTTCTGTGTTCTCCCCTAAAAACCTCTAATGTCTCCTAGCACATCCTATGAATGCTAGTAGTATTAAAGCATCACTCGCAGCGTGAGAGAATGTGATTACCACTAAACTGGACTGCTTGAGGCAACATTCACAAGCTTGCCAAACAACAACTAGGTGTCCTTTGTCTTCCTACACATACGAGGTGAGCCTTATCAGACCAGCATCCTAAAGACTTTCTGACCAAAGGGGGTCTCAGTCAAAATGATCAAAGACAAGCCAAGAAAATAACAACAAACCCCATGTTATTTCTGATATATGTTTACCAGAGAAAAAGCTGAGTTTGATAGATGCCATCAACCAGCATTAAAACAACAATAAACTGAGACATTATTTAATGGTCAGGGGCAGGCCTTCAAACATGATGAAGTCTGACTCAAACCCAAAGCTGCTTCCATCTCCAGGTGAATCTGTTGTGATACTCATGTTACAGCACAGCTGCATGGGAGCAGCCACCCTAAGACACATCCCATGTTTGATCCACAGTCTCAATGCCTGCTTGTCCAGGTCCAGCCAAATAAATAAATACATTTCTATTCTGCATCCAAATGTGTTCCTTTCTATATAGTATCTTCAGAGCCAGAGGCCTTAGGGCTGACTTGAGGAGTAATCAGAAGGAAGAAGTAAATCCTGCCACATAGATATTATCTGGCCAAGCATATCACCCTCTTGGTTCTCTTTTTGTGACTTAACAGCTATGGAGATGCAGATACCTGTTAATTTTAAATTGTGTTGGATAGTCAGTTGCAGTAAGAGGCATGGGTTAAGGTGCAGCCACCCGGAGCACTTACTGTTAAGCTTTACTGCAATTTTACTTCCAGTTGTCTGCTTTTGAGTGAATGTCTCCTGAGACAGCTTGACTTGACTGATGGTGCTCACTCGCAGAACAGCCAAGATGTGCAGGGAGATGGTAATAGCTGCACTAACTGATTCCCACAGTGTAACTGACAGCACTTGAGCTGTAGCCCATGCTTCCACGCAGGACAGCTCTCTGGATCTGGAGCTGCTGACCGTGAAACAGCCATAGAGCATAGCTTGGATTAAGTCCATCAAAGGCCATGCTGCTGCTGGAGGGGAAGTCATGCCTTTCCCTATCCCACTACTTCCCCTGCTGTTCCAACTCTTCCTCAGTGCAGCCCCAGGGGCAGACAGATGAGGGAGCTGACCCAAGTTATCTGCTTTCCTTTCAGGATCAGATTCCAGGTGCCCATCTGAGCCAGCACAACAGGAATGTAGAAAGACTATGAAGGGTAGCACCCCGCTTTTCAGCAGCAGTGCAGCTTTAGGCTGGCTTAAACCAATCAGGAAACCTCTTGTGGCATTCCTGATGGATTATTTCAACCTGTGCTTTAGGGAAGATAAGCCCACAGGTACATTACAACAAAGCACCCTGCTGTGAAAACCCAGTAGACAGACCAGTAAAAATTCATGAGGCTTCTGCTATGGTGTTTTAGAGTAGCATGGCATTTTTCACTGATGGGCAGGATGTGCCATCAAGCAAACTGTCTGAGCCCATTTCAGCGCGAATTCATCTGGGACAGCTTGCGTCACAACAGAGGTCTATACAAAGCATGCATGGCTACAGGTGGCTACAGGTAACAACTGCACTTGTCCATCAGCCTCTAGCCAGCACAACTCTATGATGTTGACCAGGCCAGGTTATAATCCAGAATGAAGACTAATGGACTGGCATTTGGATCTCTGTTAGCACTTTATTGAGTTGCAATAGTCCTGTGGTGAAAGCAAAGATAATAAGATGATATGATACTATGAGCGGTTAGATCTCTATAGGCAGAAATCAGAACTGTAATTCTGTGTTTGAGAGCAAACAACCCTTGTGTTGCAATGTGGGGAACTGAAGCTTTCGGTGTTTGAGACACTGACCTGTACTGCATGTGGTCAGGAAAAGAGATACTTGTGATGTTCATGAGCAGATCTGGGATCAGCTCATCAGAGAAGACCTGAGTACTGTTACAGGATCAGGCCTTCAGAGAGAACCAAGATGCTTTTTGTCCCAGCTGACCAATATATGGTGGAGGGAAGAAAGGAAAGCACTGCTGCTTTGTGTTTTTTCTTTTTTTCACACCTGTGCCTTTTGATTTACAGATTTTTGTTTCTAAGTGGGTGGATCTGGTAGTGAACAGGTGAACCTGCCTCACTGAGAATTTTACATGTGGTCAAAGGGTATGCTGGGCCACATGGGTGACTCTGCAAACAGAAACCATCAGCCTAGGAAATTCTTCCAGTCCTCCTGCTGGGATCAAGCTCTCTCCTTCCCAAGGTACAAAACCAACTGTGGAACATTAGTTTGGGTTTGGGGAGGTCAGCTGCGTTATCATAATTGCTCTGTTCAGATCTGTCTACAATTGTCACAGCAACTGTGACATGTAGGGCCAAATCCTGCTGATACAAGGAATAACATTGGTACCTCTGTCCATGTGGTGGACATTGTACAAGTTCACAAAGCAATACATACCTTGAGCAGAGCAGGGAGCTGTGTCTCAGGACTGGTGAGATCCTCGTCCGGGCCAGGGCAAAAACCAGTATACATTCAGACCCTTCTCTGGAGTGGGTTCCTTATGGTTAGTGCACTAGTGCTGACAAAGACAGCTTTGGCACTGAAGGTATAAGGACCTGCAGAACGGAGCAGAAACACAGACCCTTAATAATATTTATTTTTGAGAATTATTTCAGGGAGATTACCCACATGAGCAAGACAGTCAAGAATGCACCTCCTTCCACTCAGCTCTTCTGCTCGTACAAATCAACGTTTTTCCACTAACGTCAATGGAGCTTTGCTGATTACATGAAGTCAGGATCGTTACAATTTATTTGCGCTAGTCACTTGATAGCACTCTACAAGAAGAAATCTTTTACCTCTGCTTCTGTTATAAAACACAAAGGACCCATACAGTTTGAGATCACTGTATTTTGCTCTAGTCCCACCTTCTCAAAAAAATTCCTTTTGTTATTTCTCACTTGAGGGGGCAGCTATGACTAAGTGGCTGAACAAAACCTTCAGATTTACTGAACCTGCAATGCAGCTCATTTCCCACCATTTAAGGCAATGCTATTCCTGGAATTTGGACTTTGAAATCTCCCCACCCAGAGAATCAGCGCTTTAGGACAAAGGTAGGCACCAGCGTAAAGCCCAATTGCAAATGCACCAAATAAAAGATTAGGATAAATTTTACCTTTCACATTTCATAGAAAGAGAGTTTCTTTACCATATTTCTTACTTTACTTCTTCATATAATGACCCAACTGTATCACTGAAGACCGAGGAGTTCCAGTAATATGACCTGGCAATGGATTCTCCCTCCAGTCTGGGCTCATCTTTCTTAGTTCTGGACTTCATGTAATCCTGTCTCCCAGTCATCCAGTCATAAAATCAGCTCTTAGGGACCAATGCCTAAGAATTCTGCTCAATCATGACTACTTTATCTTAGAATATACATTAATTTTTTTCTCCATAAAATACCCTAGTGTACTGTAGTGGTACAATATCAAATCCTGCAAGCACAAAAGAATTGAGTTACACCAAGTTGGTAACTGTGAGACAAGCTTATGGGAAAGGACAGAAAAGAAGTGTCATAATGGCCATTCATTAAGTGATTCTCTTCCCTTTGCGATGATTCTGAACCAGTGCCCTAAGATACATGGGGCTCTGACTTCCACATGAATCATAAAATGTTTTGGCTGCCTGAAATGTGATTACATGTGACATGCATAGCCTCTGTGATGAGCTTACGCAAATAACAAAAGCAAGTAAATTTCAGTCAGGTTCACTAAGGCTCTTTGTTAAAATTACACATTTTCAGCTCAAGTCCTTTCCATTCATTCTAGCAGTTCTTCTAACCCCTGCCTCTCTGGGTCACCCGCAGGTCACATCTGGTTCTAGATCTAAAACACATCAACGCTGAAATTTATTTTAAGGATGTGCGACATCATAGCTTAGTCTGAAGTGCTGCCAGCTATTGACTGGTGTCAGGCAACAAGGCTATCATGTAGAGCTCCACAGTAAGGTAACAGCATACCCCAGAGTTAAAAGTTGGCTAAATGATGCTTATAGAATTTGTGAATGCCACCCACAATAAAATGCATAGCTATTTCGTTGTTTTCATATTGCTCCTCTTTTGTACATTTCTGAGCCATTGTTTTATAATTATTAATAGAATATTAGAAAATTACTTAATTTGTTCTAATTCTTAGCATTTTCATTTTGAATGAAGTACCAAATATTTGGGGCTTAATTAACAATATTAATATTTTATTAACAATTAAGTGAGATACCGACCTCTTAATGTTATTTTTTAGACATATTCAAAAAAAGGAATAAGTAAACTAGGCAACTGCCAAAGCACATACAACTGAGCTGAATAATGATCAGGATTTTATGACACATTTGGAAAGGAAATGTAATAAAAGATAAAGAGGGATAAGGAAGGCAGATAGAAATACCCACTTATCATTGCTAAATTATTCTAGACTTGATATATTTATTTGATAAAATGATCGCCTGTTCTTTACAGAGATAGACTTTAGACCTTATCTTGCTGGACTCCTGAATGCACTTTGTATAATGTTAATTAAGATGAAAATCAAGACACATATAAACTGCAAAGCATATAAGAAACTGACAGAAGAGGAGTCTTCTGTCAGGAGAAAGGGGAATTATTAATGGAGTTTCCTAGATTCATTCTGGGAATAACCTTATTTAATCTTCTCATTAATGACCTTGGCACAAAAATTAGGAAGTAAATGAAATCTGCTGGCAACACAAAACTGGAAGATACTACTGATACAGAAAAGGGCTGGAATATTATGCAGGAAGACCTTTGTGACCTTGAGGACTGTAGTAACAGAAACAGGATAGAATTTTGTCATGAAGAATGCAAAGCAATGATCTTAGGAGCCAAATGAAATTTCTATAAGCATGAGGAAAGAGCAAATGAGGAGAAAGAAGTAGATGTATCAGTCACATAATATATATCAGACTTTAATGGAAGAAGACGATGTAGAGAAAGCAATGTATTAGTGTCTTCATAACTTGTAGTAAGAAGGCCTGACCAAACATGTTCAGGAAAGATAGACTCAAACTGGACCAGGTACCAAGAAATGCTGCTAGGACAATTAAGAGGATGACAAAGGCTATCTTCCTGGAAATACCTTGTTGTGAACGAATACAAGAAGAGAATATAACATCAGAGGATTAAAAAAAAAAGGGAAGGGAAAGGCTATTCAAAGTAAAGAATAACACAGGTACAAAATAAAATGCCTGAGAATATATTTAAGCTGTAATTAAAATAAGCCTTCAAAACATCAAAGCAGGATTCCGGAACATCATCTCCATTGTAGTAGTAGAAAGAAAAAACCCATTCATTTTAAGGTTAACTTGCTAAATTGGGAAAAAAAGGAGGGGAGAGGTGGCTATATGGCTTGATAGATGCCAATAGCAAGTGGTTGGAATGACAGCCCCATTGGCTGGCATCAGGTTCTCCATTCCCTGTTACCTGGCTTTGCATAGTAAAATGATATGCAAACTTTTGCATGCACAGCATGGAGTCCTGACCTGTATCATGTCCACTTACTGCAGGTTTGGTGCTGGGGAATGTAATATGGCCAGAATATGGGTAGGGGAAGTCTGTGTTCTTTTGGCTGTGGCAGCCCTGTGCTTCAGCAATGCAAAAGACCAAACTATTCCCACATGGGAAAAAGTGAACAAAATAGCTTTGACCTGTTCATTGAGTCCACTCTGCAAGTCCTGGCAACATGGGTAGTGCTGTATTTGCAGCAGGAATTTATTTTTATAGAAGTAGCTTACAGGGACGCCTCTCACTTCCCAAACTGTGAGCATGTGGAAATATTTTCTGGCATCTCAACACTGAAACTTAGGCTGAGAAAAACACACCTCTGATCAAAGATAGTGATGATTTCTGGAGGGAGTAAATTAAACACACAGTGATGTTATGCCATAAAAATAAATAAAGAATCCTTGTGAAAACTGAATCTGATTCTTAAAAAAAACCCCACCAGGCTTACTAAAGAGAAGTGCTAAACAGACAAATAACATAAGGCATGTGTTAGATGTGGAGATGTTCATGTTATAATCTCCAAGAGCTGAATCTACAAAGTGCAAAGTGAGCTAGATGTGATGATACATCATTGCCACATTGATACAGACACCACCATGTCTCATTTCTAGATATCTGCTCCCTTGTCACCAACTAGCGACTTCTTCATACAAAACATTTGTACAGTTCTGGAAGCAGAAACCAGGCAAACAAGACCCTCACCAGTAACCAGTGTCCTTCAAGATGTGAAGTTCTGCTGCATTCAATGTGAGGGTGACTGTGTGTTAAAGCACAGGAAAGGATGACATTTGTACCTTGGCAGCACCAGAGGATGAGTCTTCACCATCAGGCCAGCCTGACACACAGAAATACCAATGAAATCCCTAACCTGCAGTCCAAACAGAGACTGGAGGCCACAGACCTGGTTAGGGCACCAACGTGTGAATTAGAACCATAACTAGTCAAGAGATAGATCAATTGAGGCTTCTTCCATAATGAGTGCATTTTGTAATGTTTTCTCTCATGGTTTTGTAGCAAAAACGGAGGGGACTCACCCCTTTTCTAATTAATATGGTAATAAGACTGGGCTGTGCAATGTTTGTGCTGAATCCAGCTCTGTCAGTACATGCCAGTCATATCTAAAGTCCCCTTCCTACACTGAGCCAGTGGGGAGACTCAGACAGGTGAGCCCAGTTTCTGCCTTACAAATGGGCCTTGATGTCTGTACTGTTTTCTGAACTTAAATTCATAAAAATGAGGTGTGCTTCTGTGTGCATACAGAACACAAGGAGATAGTACGTGGGTGCTAATCCAAAAAGGTCGTAATAGCTATTGTTGGCCACATGATAAAAACCCAGCCTTTATCATTGCACTGCATGCATTTAAAAAGTGAGCACTATTAGGTTAAATTAATAATGTATATTTAAAATAATCTTTTGATTAAAATAACCCTAGCTGCATTTCTTGTATATATTGAAACCAATCATTTCAATCTGGACTGTATTATTTTTGTTGTCTCAAACTGCAAATCTGTGATGAATGCTCTGAACTACACATAACACTGGTTAAATGTCTTCATTTAGTGTACCCCTCGGAGTATATCCCTGCTGCCATTAATATCACATCGTCCTGTTCTAATGGTTCCAAACAATAATGAACTTGTATTAAGAATTTCTAACTTCCACTGATTTTAATGGAGCTACTTCTAATTATGCCTGGATTACATCAACTTTGACCGAAAAAACCACCCCAACTTCATATATACTTGGCACACACATGCACCAGTTTTCTAACTAGTCTGTAGTAAACTCATAATGTACTTTTACACTCAGAAGATCACTAGATACAATTCACCTGGGATGCTAACAGAGAGATGAAGCTGAGCGGACAAAAAGTCTGTCTCACTAACTAAACAAAGTCAAACCCCAAACTCCCTAGAAGTGCGGGCCTTTGGATATTCAAAGCTCCGTGATGCACTGCACACGAAGCATGCTTGCCCACACCCTTCGGAATACCATGGCATGGCAGGACTCCCAGTCTCCAAAAAGCTTGTAGTCAGGACTTCAGAATCTGAGGAATTCAGTTAGTTCACAGATCTTCATGGGGGAAGGGTGGCCACAACACTGGTAAAAGGAGCAAAGAGAGGAAGTAAGAACTGGAGTCAGGCGTGCAGAAGTCTGATGTAGCGTAACTCCATGTTCCGCCTGAAGTTAAACATTAAAATGCCTTCACATGTCTTGTGCAACTGAGGTCTGACAGACTGCCTTTCACCACTGCTGTATATATGTGCGAGAGTCAGAGTACTGAAAAAATATGCAGTTTAAAGTTTGTATGTGACAAGAAGCTGAGATTTAAGTGGTCATCGGGCTTTCCAGATTTTTGCCTGAGATTTGCCAGCGGAGACATGTTATGTCAAAATCATTCACTACCTACCAAAGACCCAAACATCCAATGCTTCTGATCTATGCTAAATATATTATGTGCGTAGACATCTGCTGTGTAATATATGGCTAGAGAACGTCCAGTTCTTCCTGGGATATCACAAGATGTATGTTACCCAATAACCCAGTGTCGCCTGGAAATGCACAGAGCAACACGCAGGAGCACAGTGACTGTCACGAACACAAAGGAAGTTTATCTCCTCCACAGAGACACCCTGCACACCACATACTGAGCTACCCAGACTGAGGCAGTTCTCAGAAACATCTGAAACATTTCAGGCATTGTGCCTTCTTATAAAAAAAGTAAAAAAACCCCCGACATTTCCCCAAATAAGTGAGATGTGTAGATTCCTAAATTCATTGCCTGGTGAGGTGGGATTAAGCATCAGTAGAAAAGAAGGGGAGCGTTCAGCCCAGCTTCTGCAGGAATCCCTTTCTCATCCCACATGTGTCATTAGATTGTCTTCACTATGTTGTCAAACAGCACCCTCAGATGGCCCTACTTTATATATCTCTTCATCATAGATTTTTTTTCTTTTTTAGGATCAAAAAAGAAAGAAATTGTCCCTGCAATGCTGTCAGTTTCTAGTTCTTGAGACTGCAGAGAAAGCTTGAAGAAGTGAATTAAGCATAATACAAGGTTTCAGAAAAGGAAGTAGATTAAAACTCTTAAAAGATACTACATTAATATAACTTCTGACTATATAAAAGTGTACTCTGTGACTTTTTTTTTTTTTCCCTCTACTTTATGAACATGTAAAGTTGTTAATATAGCCTGTAATCCCTATGGCAATTTTCTATACATTTTATAACACAGAAGTTTTCTTGATTCGACTATGAAGTCTTAACCAATGAGCCATGCAATTAACTTTCAGCTTTCTATGTTGATACACAGTTTATTTCACGCTATTTCTACATCTTCAGTTTCCAATATACCATAAATTCATGCATCTATAGCATCTCCCCACACTGTAAGTACTTATCGCTTTTGTGGAAGTTAACAGCTGAAACAAGATGCTTTAATGATTGCAAGAAAGGACGGTTTAGGCTTCTGGCACTGAGGAAAGCATCAAATAACCCCATCCACCAGTTCCCCATCTATATGGTGGATTTGGGATTTCAGAGTAAAACTACATGAGCAGAATGGAACTGTTCAAAAAGCTCAAGAGATTATTTCAAATCCTTTGCCACTTTGGTAAACTGTAGCCAAGTTCTTTTTAACTTTTCAACCAGTTTTTAACAAGAGAAACTGGTAAGTGGATCAAAAGTGGTTTGGGTTTTTTCTCTTGTTTGCTCTCGTTTACTTCTTGTTTTGTTTATGATAAAGACTAAAGCACACTGCTGATATGAGGGAACAGGACCAGAGGAGAATCTGAGCTAGCAGGGAGTGAAAAGGGTGGTGATGAAAGGAGGTGAAACTGAGGTGACTGAGGTAAATGGGAGGATTGGAGGAAGTGGGTGAGCAATTCCTGCAGGTAAGCTAGAGGGGAGGGAAATGCTTTGGAAGAGAAAGGACACAGAAAGCAAGTCAAAGACAGGGGAAACATTCAATTTTGTCATTTTTCTCTATAAGAAACAAAGACACAGCAGGACGCTTACACCTGTTCAAAGGGAACCAAATGCCACTGTGTATGAAAATGACAGATTCTGATCTAAAAAAATTTTTTTCTTTTTGCATACAGCATGACTTGTAACATCACTACTGTTAAATGTATTTAACATGGATGATAACAGATACTATGGCACCACAACACCATTTCCATGTACTCTCACACTGTGCCCAACAGATGGAAAAGCAAGCCTGATATTATAGGAATTCCCCAAAATAGGTTAACTGAACTGTTTGCTTCTATAACCTTTACTTTAGTTTTCAACCCCTGAAAAGACATTGAAGAACTACATTTCCACTAGTTATGAATCATCTTTTTAAAAACGCACGTGAAAACATTTAAACATTCATCACAGGTATAAATATTCTATTCTATATTTATCTGGAGATCTCCAAGTTTATAACAATGGAAAATTATCTCAGACAAATATCATAAAGTATCTAGAATATTCATCTCTTTCCAACACTAGTGCAGGGTTGATGAGATGGTCTATGATTATGTCAGGATTAAGCACTACAATAATAATCTCATTTCCACAAAGTGCTCCTAAATACTCTCTGCAAACCCATTTGTCCCTTTTCCTTAAATGTGATCCCATCCCTGTAGAAAGAAATAGGTCCATAAAACTGGGTCAAGCAAACAGTTTACTCTTTCCTAGAGTAACTGTATATTTTATATGCATAATGCCTCCTTCTTTTGATAATATAATCCAGTCTGTATTAGATTGAAACATGATGCAGTATGGGGAAAGCGAGAACACCAAAACCAAGAAACTAACGTAACAGAACACAGAAGTGTTCAAGGCCAGGTTGGGTGGGACTTTGAGCAACCTGGTCTAGTGGGAAGTGTCCCTGCCCATGGCATGAGTGTGGGAACTAGGTGATCTTTAAGGTCCCTTCCAACTCAAACCATTCTATGATTCTACTCAGAATGAAAAAGGAGGTGAAATGCTTTAGACATTGATACAGTAACCTCAACATATCCCAGGATAGGAAATTTACCCATCTATGTAAGAAAGCAAAGCATACTGCTCTGCTGCAAATGCTCCAACACTTCTTCACCCCTATCGTGAAGATCTATGGCAGGTGTTCAGTCAGGAGCTCACTTGGCTTATAAGAGAATTGCCATCCTCCTTCCAAAACTGAGACCAGGCTGTAGAAATAAAATTAATTTAAATTATTACTAATTTTGAGAACTTTAAAATGTTGTTTCTGCTGCATTGTGAGAATTATATTGGCAATGCTGAATTCCAGGCAGTTAAAATTGTAATGGAGTTGAAGTGACTGAATTAAAGCAATAATAAGGCCAAAGCAATTACCAGAATTATCAAAAGTCTATATATCTAAATGTAGCTTGTCCTAGAGATACTTCCAACCATTGCACATGTCAAAGCAAATCTATAAAATTGGTTAAAATCAAAGCCAGCTGTTTTTATCAGAACAGGTAGAAAAAAAAAATAATTAAAGAGTGGCTATCACTGTGACCCTGATAGCTGTTTCACTCCGCCTTACCTGTGAACAAAGCATTCAGCCAGCTTGTAAAGTCTTTTATCACAGAGAAATTAGGACATTCTTTTCCATTGCCACAAATTTTCTGTGTTGGGCTGTTGCACACAAACCTAAACGGGCTGACGTTCTCATCAGAATAACCAACAGTCAGAGATGGCATGCAGGGCCAAACATGTTCAGTGGCCACGTAGACTAATGCCATGCATTTGTGTCCAATGGGTGTTCTACAAGATGCCTTTCTACTTTAGTCATGCAGAATAAATATTGTTTAGGAATTCTGGTTACTTGGAAAGAGAGTTCTGGGAACTGATTTTGAAGTGTGGATGCAGAGGAATAATGCAGCACTACAAAGGGAATTCACCAATGCAGAAGAGTAAAAGCCTTGAGGTGACAGATTTTGCATCAGTATAGTCAATAAAGAGCTAAAATTATGCTACTGCTTCTTAAAAGAATTTATAAAGGCATTGAATTCTGTGAACCGGGAAGTGTTTCACCTCCAAGTCATGCAAAAATAACAGGGCTAAGACTCTAAATATAAGACCATAAATTATATTTGTCACTTGCAGCCATCTAATTAAGAACTACACCCCTTCATCCTCACTCCCAGTGTAATAGCAGAATTATTGTATTTGGTGTAATCAAAAATGACACATTTTTTACGGGTTGTTCGAATGCAGCTTAGGTGCATCACCTAGATGATACTGCTAACCAAGAGCCCCATGGCTTCACGTCTGTAGGAGTCGAACGATTTTCACCCATACCAAAGCTGTATGTTCACATTTCATTGCTTAAAAGCACTGAGACAGTTGAGGCTGGAATCAGTATGTTCATGCTGAGCAAAAGATAACATTAGCTCAGTCTTTACAGCTGCAAGCTCCTGTGGAAATTAAAAGGAAACAAATCCCCTCCTGTAACCCTTCCCCCCAGCCCCAGCTAGATGTACAGGTGTCTACAAAAAACTGATTCTTCTAAACCTTCCTCTGCTTCTCTGTACCTTGTTTGCTACACGCACATTCAATTTTCTGTTGAAACAGCCAAAATGGAAGAAAAGCTTAGCTCTCACATTAGCCTTCATAGAAGGTCACAGATGAAAGCAGTGCTGCCACTAAGAGGAAGCAGACACAAATAGGGCTCTCTAAACTGGTTCTCATAATCACATCTCCTTTTTCAAGCCAGTGTATACCCTGCAGCTGTGCTCACCCGAGAGTAACTGATGCTTTTAACTTTCTGCATAATGGAAAAGCTTGTGAGGAGCATAATATTACAGCATTTAGGTTTTGCATTTTGATTTTTTTTTTTCAAAATCAAACCCCTACAATCACAAACAAGAGAGGGGGGAAAATAGCTACTAAAAGGTACAAGTGGAGATTGTCTGCAAAGCTTTACAGAAGATGGTGGGCAGATGGTAGGGATTTGCAGTGACACAGCTGTTTTTAAAAATAAAGAGGTGGAAGAGGAGAGGCATGATTACAGCTACACACACACATTCCTAAGCCCGTTTACACAAGAATAAAAAATAAGCTAGCAGCAGGAAATTGAAGTTTGTGGTTGTTTTGTTGTTGGGTTTTTGTTTGTTTTCATATAATCTGAATTGACATTTAGAAACTTTTTTTTCAAATGATCAGCAGCACCTTCAAGTTTCTTTTCCAGTCATTAGCTTTCCAAATAACTATGAAGTAAAGCTAACAACACAAATATTACCCAACAAGATATTAAACAATGTCAAAATTACTTTCAGTGCCTCCAAATAGCACAGAATTTTGCTGCAAGCCTTAAAACATAAAAACACAATTCTATCAAATAAATATGAACTGTTACCTATTTGAATTACCTATGAAAGGTTTTTTCACTTCAGTGTTTTCAGATGTTATTAATAGAACTAAGCAGTAATTTGTATAAAACCAATTTCATAAGGCAATCTTTGACTCATTTTTAATGCACTCTCATATAGGTCCCCTACGGCCACAAAGAAAGCTTATGTTAGGTAAACATTAAAAAGAATGTTAATCTACATTGTAAAAGCCTGTCTTCTCCAGAAGACCCAATGAAGCTGTTTCTCGACAGCTTTGTTTGCAAAATTAACTCTCTTCCAGTTAAGCTATTCCTAGATCCAAGAAATTGTACATTAAGAAACATACTACTCCTACCAAAAGGATAATCTTTTGATCATTCATGGAGAATTCCTCTTCATTTTTCACCTCTTTCACACTGCACCAGTTTACTTTCTTACAAGTATTAAAAATGACTTGTCAGTGTAAATATATTTTGTGCTACCTTTTAATAAAAATAAATAATCTAATTTTCTTAACATATGAGCTGAGACCCAGAAAAAGATTCTCAAGCACCAACCCACTAAAAACTTCTTTATACCTGTCTCCAGAGCCACTGGTGCTGGCTTTGGCTACAGATGGGTATTGAACTGACTGGGCCACAGGTGAAACCCACTACAAAAATGCACATATCCCATGCGCTTACTTTGCAATCTCTCCTTTCACAGTGTCGTGGGCTGCTCCCAATCCAAAGACAACAGCAAAGTGGTTAGTGTAGGTGCTGCCTAGCACACAAACAAACTCAACACCTGAAGACATTTAAATTAATTTTATTTATACCAGGTTTTCAAAATCAGAAATATTCCAAAGAAATGCAATACTTATAGACAGGTGCTACATTGATGATCTTTCATCCACCGTTAGTGCCATGTTTCCACTCTACAATCATTTAACTCGCCACCACAAACTAAAGGGAACTCAGAGAAGTTTATAAAAAAAAGAGGCAGGCATGAAAATTTGGTTTATACTGGAATTGGCATAAAAGAGTAAAGCTTATTATCCAATTGTGGCAATTGCTGTATTCCATCACTCGTTCTGAGGGAATGGTTCAGCTGAAGAAGTCTTCCACTTAAGAGAAACACTTTGGGTTTTAATGGAACATACTCAAGAATCCATTTAATGATCTGAGCAGGAGTGATTCTTACACTCAAGTCCACATGCATTTAAAATTTGCATTTCTAAAATTGCCACAAGCATAAACCTCACCTACTCACCCCACTCTTGGACCAATTTCCCTTTTTGGAGAAATCAAACCCGTATGTCTATACCTCTTCCAGGATCCACCAAATCAAACAAAACAACTGCTGGTTTTAAAAGTATTTTTTAGAGGGAAGATACCATTTCTGCACAAGTTACTCTCGTGAAAATTTTACTCAACATTTCTTTATCAATAAAATAACTGAAGCCAAGTTACCCAAAAGTCACGTCTACATGGAGATACACAGAAATACTCAACAGGAGAGGATTTTCCTTCACTTCTTGATCACAATGAGGCCCTCACCATTTTGCATAATGACAGAAAACAACAGCTGACAACCCATTTTGGAACAGATGCCAGCTGTCTCTTATTTGTTTTATAATTCAAACAGTAACAGTTCTGTAGCACTTTATTGTGTTGGTTTACTGGTTTTTTTCTCTTTAAAAGCAAGCCATCCGAATTGGACCTCATGACAGTCAGTCAGTCATTTCAAGAACAAACTGAAGGCAGGCTGATCCTTTTGGATCCAAAACTTGTTTTGGTAAAAATCTTACATGAATACAGTTTGTGCTTCAATTTTATATCTACTTGGACTGAGTGAATATATACCTAAGCTAGTTGAAAAAAAAGAAAAAAAAAGAAAAAAAAAGTAACCTTTATTATTCAACTTAGAAGCCACAGACATCTTTCCAGACTTTGCAACAGAGACGAACAATAAATTTAAACACAGTACTGCTTAAAAAAGTTGACGGTCTAAAATGAAATTCAAATGGTTTATTAAAATTTAACATTTTCAGTTTTGGCTTTTTCTAAAGAAACCATTTATACCTTGTGAAAAATCAGTTAAAAGACCATTGCATTTTACTGCACTGAACTCAAGTCAAACATAAAGCACAAAGTAGATCTTTACATTAAACTGGGCTTTGCACACAATGTGAATAATTGGAAATAGACTACTTTGAGGAATAAAAAGATTTTTTTTTTTTTCATCTAGACAACATGCATACCATCAGTTACTTCTCAACCTTAAAAGGTACCTGAAAGGAGAGTTTTGTAGAACAAAACCAAGACTCATTAACACACTTAGTAATTACTGTCAGTGGTCATCATGC
The DNA here is from genome assembly GCA_025331215.1 of Actenoides lindsayi. Taxonomy (NCBI): domain Eukaryota; kingdom Metazoa; phylum Chordata; class Aves; order Coraciiformes; family Alcedinidae; genus Actenoides; species Actenoides lindsayi. The sequence continues at coordinate 3,954 of WTSP01022032.1, read as the reverse complement.
CTTTTTAGTTAAATTCTAGTAAAGTTTAGTCTACATAGAACAGCTAACACAATGAGGTGTGCAAGTCATAGGGATAGCCAGAAGCCTGAAAGAGAGTCTTAAAGTTCTACAGGACAAGAGAGTCAAACCGCAGTACCACTAGGTTATTTAAACTAGGAAGAAAGAAAATTGTGATTACTGTCTGCTTCCTTCTTGAAAAGGGGCTATGGACTGAATATACAGGGGTCATATTTAAAAGCTCCCCACTTTACCAACTTAAAAGAAGGTAATGATAAAGAGCATTCCTTCTAGCAGCACGTACAGTTCAGCTGCGCGCGGCTGCCTAACAGCGCTCCTTTACGCATACCAGGAGAATCATGTCCAGTTTTGCCATTTGTGGATAACGATGACAAGATACAAAAGCATGTGTTTGCCATAAATAGCTCTGGCTAACGGAGGATTGCTCACACAGAGCAGATCAAATTCTCTATAAGGAGAGCATTATTTGGCTCCCGGCCAAGACATGTCCCCAGTGCAAGCCTCGGTAGTGGGCACTTTCCAGTTCTATTTACATAGAAGCTAACAAGTAGAATGGTTCATTTAGGCTATTTCTTGCATCAAGTCCATCTTAACTGCTACACTCAAGAAACAAAAATTAATTTACTGGCTTCATATTCTGCATATAACTGTCATTACACATCATCTTACTGAAAAAGATGGTGAGCTGTAAGGTTCCATGCAAGGTTTTACTCTGACACGTAGAACTTTAAGAATATCCAGGTAACAAACACACTGTGTGGTTATTTGTTTTCTATTTTTATGCTTCTGATACAAGTGTTTCATGGAACTAATGGTCTCTAGTAGTGGTAGCTTCTTTAGTTTAACGGTAAGGATCAGGTCCTTTATCGAATGATCAGAACAGAGCCACAAAGTATTGTAAAGCAGTACCTAAATCATGATGAAGAATGAAAAACCTGCATTATTTGAGATTAAATGATTGCTTATCTTTACAATACTTTCCACAGAAGTTATTTGAAAAATGCTTAAATTAAACATACTTAAAAACGATATTTTCCAATGAAAACAAGGCAACATTCTGTAATAAGCCACAAGTTTTATTGCAGCGTGGCCAGTTTTTGATCTCAAAAAAAACAAGGTTCCATTTAAGGCTCTTTTTAATAATACAGAAATTGCCACCATGACTGATGTTTTACAAAACTTTAGTGTTTCAAGACTCACATGGTAAACAGATAACTTCTGTTCAGTAGTGTACATTCAATGGAAAACAAAAGGCATCGTAACAGCTACTTCATTTATAAAGATATGCATGTAACAGGAATGGAACTGAGGTACTACAATAATTTGATGACACAGTTACAGCAACTTAATTGGCATTCCTTTGGGGGGGGGCAGGTCAAACATATTACAAAAAAAGTGCTTTAAATGCATAGTGTTGTGTGCTGCCATGTCACAAAAATAGGCTTGTCAAGGCAGGTGAGGTGTATGAATGCACAAGAGCCTCATGGAACTGCAATCAAGTGCAACTGTAAGTAATACTGTATAGAGTCTACCATCCGACCAGTGGACAATACTTTGAAGGCATTCAATTAGCTTACCCTTTGCTGTCTGCTAGACTATTCACATTAACTATCACATTCATTGTACGTGTTGCAAGGAATGCCTGCCACGGCAGTTTTGGCTAAGGGTACACCGTGGAAGCAGCATTCCTTGGATCCTACATAAAAACTACCAGGATTAAACAGTCTAATGGCAATCACTGGTAGACTGCTTAACAATGACATCTCCTTCAGGGGCATTAGGGAAGGGACTTATTTTTTTGAGGAGGGAAGGGGATGGGGAGACTAATACTATTCCAATTGAACGAGCTGCAGAAATGGAAGCTCCTTAGATCCAGATGGCACTTGTCTGTCTTTTTATAAGGGTTTTCCTTCAAGTGAAACTACCACGTTGCCTCCCAATTTCTCTCCAAGCGTTGAGCGGTCCTTAATATCATCCAAACCATTTACTTGCCACTCGTGTTTAATACCTGAAAGATAGATGGACAACAACGCACTTGTCAGAACCTCAACACGTGAATGACGTTATAACCAACAAGAAAAACATTTTCAGCTCCGTACCTGTAAATTTCTTTTTAATGGCGTCTTTAGAGCTTGCGTAGATCATCTTGCTTTTTAAAGGTGCACTTTCAGGAGCCCTTTAAAGGAAAGGAGAAAAACAAAACAGTTATTCAGCCATCCAGTGTTAACTCCAGAATATTCCATTTGAACAGCAAGCTTCACTTTTACACACCAGAATATAAATACCAGGTCTTCTTTCTTAGATTCCTTTGTCTCGTATGTGGCATCATACAAAGCGTATCGGCAATCATTCAAAGGTAGCAACTTCACAAAGGCTGTATAGGGGTCCTCCACAGTATCTCCAATGTCACCAACCAGTATCTGCTTTGACTCCTCTACAATTATTTGTTTTTTATCATCACTTAAGCAGAAGAGAACAGCTTTCTTTCTTTTTTTAATCTCTTCTGGGGTTGAAGATTTCCTTACTTTCATGTCATTAAAAACCTTTATGACTTCATCATTCACTGTTACTCCAGAAGCCTGTAAAACGAGATCAAAGGAGTAATTTAAACAGCAAAAATTAACATTCACTAGAAAAGACGATAGCCCACAGTGCTAGATAAAGAAGTCTGCCTGCCCCCGTAAGAATAAAAATACTGCACCCGACCCCAATGCACTGTGAATTTAGTAATCTTTACGGGATTGGAGCAGAAAATATCAAGGAGGTGTAAATTCCATACACTCTTGTTGCAGATCTCAGCATCTTCAGCTATGATTCTGGATAGCGGTTTTATACCACTAAGCACCCGACTGTACTACTCAAGCAGTTTTCCATTACCTTGTCATGCATTTGCCTTATTTAGGGGGAGAGCGAGAACAGGGGTGTGCTGGGAACTGAACATATGAGTTTGTAGTTTTAGATTGGGATGGGGGGAGGGGGGTTTAGTGGAACAAATGCTACAGCGGCAGCTCACATCCAGCACTGTCATGACTCTCATTTTGCTGGGTGATGTAAGGCTCTCCAAGCAGCAGAAATGTTTTCTGCATTGTGTCAGCTTCAACACCATGCTTGAAAAACTCCCGAATTTACATCGTACTGCTGCACCAGTATTATTTGCCTGCTCTTCTTTCACACAAAAATACCGGTTACCGTGTCTACCGCTCCCCATAAGGCTCGCGAGCCGTTCAAAACCCGAGCCTAGAACCGCAAGAAAACAAAACACGCAGGGGGCAACCGGGGAGCCCACGGCAGAGAGAACAATTTGTCGAGCCCCGCTGCGAGCGGGCGAGCTGAACTGATCCGCAGCGCCCTTGCTCCCGGCCCAACAATCACATCTGACGAGGCGGTTGCCGCCGGAGCGGGCAGCGCGGGGCAGGCAGGTGCGCGGCTCGCTGGGAGCCGCCGGCTTTGTCCTCCAGGGAGCCCGCCTGCCCCCTCTCCCGGCTTTGTTCGCGGGGACGACGCTCGCCTGCGGGGAACGGGCGTCCCGCCGCCCCGCGTCCTCCAACCTGGCTCTCGGCCGCCCTCGCTCCGGCCCCAGCGCAGCCGCGGCGGCGCCGGCGCCTCCAGCCGATCGCTGCCTCGCCGGCCGCGGACATCCCCCGGGCCTGGGCCATGGGAGGGCCGCAACAGACGCTCCCCCGGAGGGAAGCCGGGAGCCCCTCTCCCTGAGCCCGCCGGACCCCAGCCTCTCACAGACACACACGCACGCAGCCAGGCACCCGCCCGCCCGATGCCGCAGGGAGCGCTGCGCCGCCCGCCCGGCCCCAACCACCGGCCCTCGGCCGCGCCGCAGCCGCCACGGCCCGGCCCTCCCCGCCCCCCGCTCCTGCCCCGCGGCCGCCCCCACCGCCCCCTCCCCCCCCCCCCTGCCCAAATTAGGCTAAAAAGGCCGCC
>WTSP01022031.1:36741-48698 GCA_025331215.1 Actenoides lindsayi | reverse complement strand
TTTATTTATTTTATTTTATTTTAAAAGCTGTTCTGTGCACCTGGAAAATGTCTAAATTATGTTCACTAAGCATCTTTTGAATCGTGGACTAATTTGATGTAGTTTCTAAACTTATTCTACACTTGTCACAACCAATAAAGATATCAGTAGAAAGCTGTTTGATTGTTAAATATAAAGCACACTTGATATACTACATCCCTCTATTAGCAACGAATACAAAGTCAATATCTTCTATGAGATATGACACAGTACTGAATGTTATAAGTAGGTCTCTAGAAAACATTCCATATAGGAGAGAAAGTAAAATCTGACAGAAATCCACACCAGCAGGAGCAAGATTATCTGATTCTGGTGGAGACATTATTCAAGCTTGGCTGAAAAGTTTACAGACAAGCAACTTTCCTGTGCGTTCTTGATGGCAATGCAAAGTTTGGAGTTTTATGTAAAGATTAACCTTTTGCTGTTGTTTAAACTGTAATTAGAAAGTACAAAAGAAATGTAGTTGTAAAATATTCTAAACGTACAGGTGCTTCCTGTGAATTGTGACTGCTTTTGCCATCCCTTTAACCATCTGATTTAGCAAAGTATTTGAAGGACTTGATTTTAAACACATGGATGGTCCCATTAACTTCCTTAAGGGTTAAGTATGTGCTCAAAGCTGAATGTTTAGCGAACATAAATTCCCAAGAATAAATAGAAAAGAACCTAAGAAGTTTAGTACATGAAATGTTTATTATTTTAAACTCATTTTGCAGTCATAAACACATCATTTGCATGAAGGTTGTTCTCTAACCATCGTTTAATGCGAACTCCATGAGACCAGAGGACTTGTGCTCAGTCAAAAAACAACCAGAAGCCCACGGAAGATTAATTGCTGTACTTGGAAGAACATTTTCACCTCTGATTTTTATATAATATAATTTTTCAAAGCATATATGAGACTTGGACCAGAACATGTAAGATAGTTTAACTTGGGAGGGATACTAGGGAGGATTGTAACTGGGTTGTATTTTTTTTTCATCATAAAACATCATTGTAGAAATCAGAGAGGTATTCTGAATTTCCTGAATAAATACTTAACATTTTTACTAGCTTTTTCACAGGATGCACTTTTCTAATATCAGGCTTAGTTTCACTCTCAAAATGTTATTGAAAAGTTCCTGAAAAAACCCATGTGAAAACCATATGAAACGTATGAAAATAGCCCAGAGATCCCAGCCTGTTTATCTGCTGATGTTGAAATCATGCCTAGAGGGGAAATGCACAAATGTGGTGATTTTAAGAGGGGGGGAAAAGCCAGCCTCTTTGGAACCTATATACAGGTTATGGTGCCTAATTTTATCAAACAATTTTTCTAGGCTCCCCAGTGACTGGAGATTGATTTTAATGTGAGGATCCAAAACAAGAGGTCTGCTTATTGCACCATTTCTTAACACTGACATTTTCCACTATCCTGTTTATCAAAAGAGTAATTGCATCTGACAACATATGTTAATGAAAGGGTTTGTTCCATAGAAAAACTCTGGATGCAGGTCTGTTTGTTTGGGGGGGGGGTTGTGTGGTTTGGTTTTGGTTTTGTGTCTGTGTGTGGATACCAACTGGAGTATTTTCCTGCTTAGGTACAGGTGTTTGCTACAACTTCACCCGATGTTCTTCAGGGTCTGCAATGTGGAACTGGGTGTGCAGATTTCTGCTGCAGGAGGAAATCAGTCACAGAACGTTAAATGAAAATACATGATGCTCAGGAAAATAGTTGAAAGAGATGAGAGGGAAAACCTTTCAGCATTAGGTAGAGATTCACAGGGTGGATCTGGAATACTATTCCTTAATAGATGCTTTTATAATCCCTTACCTGTACTACCATCAGTTCAGTGTTAAAATACATGGATTTGCCTGGGACAAGACCCACCAAATCAGGTGTTGTGGAGAGGGCTTCATGGTGGGAAGGAGAATAACTGCCTTGGTTTTCCCTCCTTTTTTTTTTTTTCCCTTAAATTGGTAACTAATTAAATATAGCTGAAAGCAGCATGTGCTCTCCCTTCGAAAATTCCATTGAGAGAAACCAGATAGCAAGCAACATCTTTGCCCAGTACTATTAGAAGCAGCTATTACTACTGCCTGCCGATTCTACATGGTCAGAAAAGTTTTAATAATAGTTAGCTTGGGAGTTTCCTTGTAATAAATACTCCATTTCCTCATGCACCCAAGCTCCATTTCAAGGTTCAGCGATTCAAAAACATTTTGTAGTTGTATGCCTTAAATATTAGGCACATTTCAAGATCAGAAGCAAAGAATTGAGCAGTGACGAGCAAATGGGTTTGAAAAACAGGAAATTAGTTTTTATTATTCAGTGCATATTCCAGGCCACAAATTAATGAAGCCTGTGGATTGTAGTACAAAATGGGTTATATATTGGGATATGATGGTGAACCAAAATACGCTTTTCGCCCAAATTAGAGTATGATCTTTACATGCCTCACCAAATTATAACTGTTTAAGACTTCAACCACTTTCTCCGTGTTTACAAAATGTTATGGGATGAGTCTAAGGCACAAAACTGGGGAATTTGTTCCGTTCTCCTTTTAGCCTTTTACAGATTTTGCTTGTCAAGATCAGTGCGTGCGTTCTTCCATTCAGAAGCTTAAAGGCATGAAAGTATAATTAAAATATAACACTGGAGATGAGAAACAGACAAATTAATTGGCTTGGAAGCCTAATTTATATTCTTTAAACATTTATGAGGATGCTAAAATGAACAAAGAAATATCTCTCCAACAGAATCATTATCACCTTCGTTGTAACTTCTTGCACTGCCGTTGAAAAATCTCTTGGTATCTCATCACATGCTGTAAATAATGCAGTGCTAATTATAGCTTTCCACAAGGTGATGTCTCAAGTTCTGGAAGGCTTGCTTTAGTGAAGTCATCGTGTTAACAAGACTACCTTCACTAAACGAGTACGTTTGGGTTTCTTTTTTTTCCATTATTTTCAAAGAAAACATTATTATTGTTGGAGGTGTGAGACACTGGAAAATAACGTATGAGTCCTACAGAGTTTTTGCTCCCTCATCATAAACTTGTTTAGTAAATTATTTCAAGCTGCGTTATTTGGGAAAAAAAAAATAAATAAAAATCCTTATTGAAATGGTGCAACATCCCAACAGTTCATTTCTTCATGGCCCGGAAGGTTGGTCCCCACCCTTGAGATGAGAAAACGTGGAATGGTGCCTGCGGTGCAGGATGGCCAAGTGGTGCTCCCAAATGGCATTACCAACCACATTTATTTTTTTTTTTAACCAAAACAGACCCAATATTCTGTTTAGAAGAGACAGAGAATAAATCAGCAACCGTGTGGATGTGGGGATTTAGTCAGTACAGGACTTGGCTACCCAGAACCCTTTTGGACTCTGCCTGCAACCAAGGCAGGAGCCACTGGCTACCCAGCTGTCTGTATCACAGACAGACAGAGAGTCTTGGACCTGATCCTGCAGGGCTGTTAAACCCAACGTCACTGAGAAAGCCAGTGAAAAAATGCCCACTGAACGGAGCTGTGGAGATGAACATGCTCGTGTTCCTTTATAGCAGGGAGTACCATTTCATACCCACTCAAAAGAGGTATAAAATACGTAAGTATTTAACACCTCTTGCCCTGGTGTAAGTGTACAAATGGGAGTGAAGAATTGTGCCCTATGCGTTTGGGGTTTTTTTAATTAAATGTCATCCCACCATATCATAAGAGTTACCACAGTTCACTATATTACTGAACATATGTTTCTCTTCGTACTTTTTAGGAGCAATGGAACTTACAGTAGCTCTTTGGAGAAAGTGTTTTGTCTCTTTTAGTGCTTCATAAAACGGGCTAAGAGTATCAATACAATATAGTTTATCTCACTTCAGTTGCATATGTTACTACAGGCTCACAAATGTGTGTGGAGTAAGTTTATGAACTGATAGAGTAACACACGTCCACTCATAAAATAAATGCTTTTTATTAGTTTTTATTTTATTTTATTCGTTTTTATTTTATTTTATTAGTTTTTATTTTATTTTATTAGTTTTTATATTATTTTATTATTTTTATTAGAAATAAAAGGTTTTCCCACCTTTCTCACTACATTAAGGAAATACAAAGCACTATTTACAGCTATTATACATTTATATATTATATACTATTTACAGGTTGGGAAGAGGAATGTACTATTTAGTTTCAGTTTTATTGGTGTGTATATTGTTGTAGTAAACCTGACTTTACGAAAATATTTCTCCCCGTTTTTACACTGTGTTGACATAGACAACTAATTTTAGGTGATTTGGAAAAATGGGCTAAATTTACTTTAAACTTCCTATTTTCCTAAGTCCCGTTCTATGAATTTCTGGTCTTTTTGAATGCTGCAGGATATTTTTCCTAAAAGTTTCCCCCTCCTTGGATTTCTTCTGATATAATGAATTTTTTGAAGCTGAACCAAAATCAAATATGCTATCAAATATACAGGCAGTGTGGCTTTTTTTTTGACACCACTGTGTGCATACGTGACTTTATGTAAAATTGTTGAACTTTTTTCTTTCTTTTCCTTGGGAATGGAAGGTGGAGGATAAAAGAAGCAAAGGTGACTTTCATGATGAATGATGCATGGATACCACTGTGCTAAGAGGTGTAAACTTCTGTATGGAAATTTTATGCAGTTGAACATTAGGTAAAGGAAAAATTAATTAGAATACTCTTTATTATTCATGTTCAAATCATCTGAATCCCAGCAAAGTGACATCTAACGCAATATTCTGTTCCTAAGAAAGACTAATAGATGCTCTGAAGGTAATGACACCAGGTAGCAATTGTGTTTGTATTTAGCAATGTCATATTATCCACTTTTCCTGAAAAGCTAACTCAGTCTTTGCAATCTTACCTTGCTTAGTTGTTTTCTACATCAGATCATCTTCATTGTTCTTTTCTGTACTTTTCATGATGCTTTCTGCCTTTTTTTTGTTTTTCTTTCTTAAAAATCAGTACAGATTTCATCAGCTGAAAACTATTTTCATTTATCTGAATTAATTCATCATGATTTTCAGGCCAATGGCTTCCTGCATCTGGAGGCTAAGCATCTATCTCATGAATTATCCAGATGGCAATGTAATAACACCTCTCTATTTTACTCTTTCAATGGAGTCCTCAGACTTTTAGATCTGCTCTTTAAGATCTTAATTTATTAATTAATTAATTTTTATTATTTTTTTATTATTATTAATTAATTATTAATTATCTATATAATTCATCATGTCCTGGGATTTTCTTTGTCTGTCTTATGTAGAAGAGAATTTCCATTCCTTCCAAATCTCATAATTCGTGCCCTCTTCTCCCTCTTTTTTTTTAATGTTTTTAATTTTTTGGATTTATAAGGGCTTTATCATGAATAAATCTAGCAGCCATCCTGCACTTACTCTAGATTTATGAGTTAGCCATATTGAATCTGGATATCTTAGGGACTGCCATTTCAACAGCACTACAAAGCCTGTATTTTTTAATATGAACAAGCATTATATGTAAATACTTTAAAAAAAACCTCCCTTTGGGTATTCAGAAAAACAGTCATTTCAGTTTCTTGTCACTCGGAAGAAGCAGTTTTCTGTATACTCATGTTTGTCCTTATACTGTTTAAATTTTGGAGGTCAGCTTCTGACCCTTGGTTAGAATGTTTTAGAAACCCAGCCGGTTGCTGCAGGTGCATTTTTCTTACGGAAGGCATTGATCAAAGAAAGAGGGTGAATCTCCCTCATGTGTAGGTGAACAGTATCACAACGAATCAGCTAATAACTCTTTTCGTATCACTGACCTCAAAAAGGAAAACATGCACCCAGCCCACACTGACAAAACCCATAATCTGATCAATTGAATTTGGTATGTTGCTCGCTTTGATTAAGCCTCGATTCGATTCCGAATCGAGTGATAAGCTGCTCAGGGTTGATTTCATATTCCTTTGAAATTTCTATGAAGTAATTTACTTAGCTTATTAAAGAAAAAAAGAAAAAAAAAAAAAAAAGAAAAATTATTTGAGCATCACCCAATAGCTTAGTGTTCCTGCTGAGCCTGGGACTGCCCTAGCAAAATTCAGAACCCTTCCTGAACAGGCAACCTAGCCATATACTATACATTTTTTTTCTGGTTTAACTGCAATGTGGGGTCCTGTAGAAGACTGAGAAGACACTGAAATAATCTTTGTCCACACGCCAGTGACATCAGCTCAGGAAACGCTTCTTCCTTTGCCCTGTCAGATTGGGATTTTCCTTTATGGAGACTGAAGTGTAAGTGAAATGACACATGTTGCTTGGAAAGGAAAGGAAGAAGGGGAGGGTTGTGGCCCACCAACATCCAAAGGTTGGACTTCAAATATTAAATATCCGAATAGAGAGGATATAATTGTGAATAGCCAGCATATTCAGGAGACTATACACCTCTCTGTGGAAATACCTTAAACATTAAAACAGTAAAATTTGTCAGGCCCACACACTGCGAGGTATCCTCTCAGCTGTAAAGAGGACATCAGAGGGAGTTCAGCTCCCACTTTGTGCTTTAGGTGTAAAATTCAGAGGGGGACAATATAGCTATACCTTTATTATGTATTCTGAACTCTGTGCCAAAAAGAGGTAGGCTATATTACCAGCTGAATTACCTGGACAACTACAGCAATATACTGTTAAGCCTTTAATCAACCTGCCAAATTTTGGTCCCAAGACACATATTTCGTCCAGGTAAAACCAGTATCATTTCCACATTTGCTTGCCTGGCACCCTGAGGCACCGAAGACTCAATTCCATGTTACTGCTGAGCCACTTAGGTTATACTGTGAAATTTGGTATGCATTATACCTTGCAATGATCCTGCTGTTTTTGCCTACGTATCTATTTCTGCACAAAACCTATCCTGACTCTGATCTACTACACAGTCCATGGAGAATAGACATGCTTCAGTAACAGAACTTGAGTGAAACATAGCCTATAGCCCTTCAGGCTGGATGTCTATGACCTAGCACTATCCTTCTAAACAGTGGGACCATTAACAGGGGCAGTGCACTACCTGTGAGGTCTGGGCACATTCTGCACTGTTCCTTTACTCTATCGTTACCACCACAATAACAATTTTATTATTTATACATTGCAAAGAAAGCAATCAATATTAGTAAATGGGGATATGGTCATCACATACCATAATTTCACACCACTAAGCCTGGCCAGAACTTGCTTGTCCCCAGTTGTTACATAAAGATCTGCGGGACACCTTTCAAACGGAGCTTTGTGTAACAGACATTTACATTCACCATCCCATGCTGGCAAATGCTCAGTAATTATATGCAGATGTTGGTTCTAGGATTGGCAGCTACCCCCAAGATATGTTAGAGAAGGGAGATAGGTTGTAGGAATTGCCTCAAGAGGCCAACAATTTCCCCAGGAACTCCGTATTTACTTGTAGAATTTCTAAAGGTCAACCTAAAGATAGAGCAAATGTGCCAACTTGGGACTGAACATTTCCCTGAAATTTTAATCCCCTCTAAAAGTATCTCTTTTAAATTGGTCAGAAATTGTTCAGTTATGGAGTGCAGTTGAGAATATGGCCAGGCCTTTAGCTCTTTTCTTTTTCTTTAGCTCTTTTCTTTTTCTTTAGCTCTTTTCTTTTTCTTTAGCTCTTTTCTTTTTCTTTAGCTCTTTTCTTATTATTTTTACTGTTCTCCTTTAGAGAAATTCCTAGAGAACGCAGGTCAGAAAGGCCCTGCCCTGTTTTTAATTTGATGTGCCACCAATGTCAACAGCACAACACAGGTCCATCAATAGAATGTCTTACTTAGACTTTGCAGTGGATGATTACCTGGGTGTGAATTGATAAAAATTAGGTTAAAAATAGTTACTTTTTAAAGACCAAATCCGGTAGAGATTAAAAATTATGACACAGAATGAATCTAAATAGCTTACAAATATTCTTCCAAAGATATTCTTTTGTTGACGAAATAGCTGAGTTTTCTAAGTTTAGGAAAAATAATGAAAGGAAAAACTTGATATTTTAGACTCACAACATTTATGCCAACTTTCAAAAGCACATGTAGTAGATCAAACGTTTAAAACTTTGTATATTTGCTTTTTTTTTATAAGCTCATTTATCTAATACTGTGTATATGTAAGAAAACTTATCTGCCCAGCCAAATCTCTGTGGACATACGTACTGGCATAAGTCCATATGATATTCATAGCAGGTACAGATACAATATAAATAAAGGCTTTGACATTTTGCTTACCCTCTCCTCAATCTCCTGCCTGTGTGTGATGCTTAGGGAGACAAACATTTGTAGAATGTTGGAAAAAAATTAGACCAGGGTAGAACATCCTATTCTATTTGCAGAGATACCTTATGTAGGAGACTAGTAAGGTGAGGAAAACTGTGTATCTCATGAAAAGTATATGCAGGTATCAGAGCAGTGAGAAAATAGATTCATTTCTAATGGGAACTAACTGCTCCTGTGCATGGTATCATAGTTCTGGTAGGAAAATGCAAGTATCATCTGGTGCTGGATCAGATATACTATCAAGCCTAGTCTTCTGTCCTTGATGTTGGAAATGGGTTTTGGCCCAGAATCAATGTCTGTAAAAGATATTCCTGTCCACTGACCTCGAAGGTGCAATGTCAGCTCTCGAGTGGGAGCTAGCAATTTCTTATAACAATAAAAGCCTCACTTCTTTGTGTGTTAATGTCAAAAAATGCAGAATAAGGGGAGCAGGGGCTTGTAGCCTGCCCCATGCATCACAAACGTTACATACAGCTAAATTATATCTGTTTGTGTGCATGTAATCCCTGTCGCTGACAAGCTAGGTACAAACTCAGCAGAATTTGAGTTTGACAATCCATATTATGTGAGATTTCACAAGAAGAGAAGAAGAAAGTTCTCCACTGAACCTGTAACAGTAGTTACAGCTTGCGTGGTCTCTGTCAAAAAGGAATACAAAATTCCATTAGCACCATTTTAAAGCATCAGTGATTTCAGCAGAAGGTGATTTAGGGCAGAAACAACCATTCCTTAAAAAAAAAAAAATTAAGAAAAGCAGAAAAATAAAACCAGAACAAGAATACTCTTCCATTTCCTTCTGAGATACGGAGTTCGAATTTTAGCAAAGGAATTATGGAAAAGTATGGAAAATGTTAGGATGGTGCTCAGAATATCTCTGATGAAGATTTAGGACTCTTTCTAAGATCCAGGACTCATTCTTCCAGATGCAGCTTTTTATTTGAGAAAAATATTAATGACGTAGCAGTCATTAATAGCAGTGTGGTTTTTGCAAGGAATACGAAGGAAAGTTTATACCGAGTGCCTCCTAGAGAAATAGTCATTTATTTCCTGTATGAAAAAGCTTGAGGTGAATTCAAAATAAATATTCTTTTATTTCAATAGAATTCTGACAGCTCTTCCAGAAGTGTCTGATAATTTACCACGTCCAGTCACACAATCAGGAAATGAGACATGGCCGTAGACCTGCAGATTAAAGGATAGTGGGTAAAACAGGGGGACATCAAGGTGAATGAAGGAGACATTATAACATGATATAGGTGTTTTGTTCTTTGATACAGTAGAAATAAACAAAATGAATCAGGAGTGGCAAACTAAAGACTTGTAATGTTGGTTAAAAGCGTGCCAGTAACAATCTGAATTGTGCCACCGTTCCAAAAGCACCTGAAATACCAATACATTGAAGCACCTCCATGAGATATCCACGAGGAGCCAGAACTTGCAAGCCTGTCCTTCTGCGTGTGTGTGTAGTGCTGCTACTTGCTAATTGGCATCTCTTAGGCTGCTGCAGAACCGTGGAAGAAAGACAGGAGAGATGCAGGGGCAGGGGAGCTGTTCTAGTTCATGCACGGTGGAGTTACTGGTCTTCCAGCCTGCCGTTCCTAAAGATGGATAGAAGAGGACAATAATCATCAAGATTAGGACTAGCTGAACTGCTCTCTGTCCAGGGTGGGAAGTAAGAATATCTTTACTCAGTGTACATATCACATGCCACCCATGTGCTGTACGTCCTGGGGTGGGTGGTGATAACGGGCAGGTTTCTTGTTTCTTTAAGGAAAACATTAAAGTCATTGTTTTGATTTTTCTATACACGTTCACCCTGGAAGAACAGTGTGTCTCTGCCATGTGATAAAGGCCACCCCACTCATATCAATCCATACCACCAATCACCTTAGCTTTTCTTTTTCACTCATCGTGGGTTTTTATTCATAAGCCTCCTGGCATCCTAATCGCGTTCATCTGGAATGCTACTGTCTCTCCCTGCCTGTATGCCTCCACCTGAACCTGGTTCTCAACAACGTTTCTGTGGGCAGAGCTCACCTACAGTTCTGCAGGAGAGGAAATGCCATTCCAGCTCCTCGGGAAAAGGCGTAATTAATCTCTTTGTTATTTTTCTCCTAGGGAAGCACTTGTTTCTGATAGCAGATTTCCCACCCCCCCCACCCCCTTTACTCTAAACTTTCTTTTAAATAAAACAGAGTCTTTTCCAATGCGTATCACTTTCCCAAAGTAGTTAAAATGCAGATAGCCAACCAAAGTAATGAGGTTGGAAACATTCCCTGGCCCAGGTCATAACTGCAGAGGTTGGCTGCTCTATTTATATCTGTTCCCACACCTTGAGCGTTACCTGAGCCGATGGGCAGAGGCAGGATCACCCAGGAAGCAGAAAAATTGAATGTACAGACAGGCCCAGCAGAACTGAAGGAGCCCTTTATGAACAATCAAGACAACAGCAAGCAAGATCATCTTCACATGGGAAAAAACCATTTGACTGTCTCCTTCACCGTCTTCTTTTCTCAAGTTGATGAATATTCTTCTGTGCATGCCCGAACCCCGTGCCAAAATGTTGTCTGTCTGATGCCACGTTGTCAGCTCTAGCCAATAGATCTTGCTGTAAAGCTGTTGCTGGCAGCGATTTCCCCCCATTCCCATGACTGATACCTCCTAGAAAGAGAATGTATCAGATGTGATTGCTGGAGTAGGTTGATGCATGCCGTTCAGTTGCTCGTACAATCGGTTCTGTTCCTAGCCTGGATGTTCCAGCAAATGTTATGTCAGGTGCATATCAAGCATTTCATTGATCAGGGGTGTACATCTTCAACAAACACAGCCAAATCCCTATCCAGCCAAACCTGTGAAGGGAAGTACAATCAGTTCGTTACGGGGCTTCTTAAACTAGAGATGCATTCGATTCGGTAGGCGATTGATTTGCTCCTAAGAATGATGTATGTGATGTTGGGGATGATATACCCGACTCGGTGCAGCACCTGACAAATCCAATTCAGGACGTGACACAAGGTATCATTTTTGCTGAAATGCAGCTGATGTACTAGGTTATGAATGTGATACAAATTAGGGCTTTTTCTTTGGTGAGCAATACCTGACTTTTCTTCTAAGGCATTTGCCTGTAAACTGTTTAGGATGTACCCGTCTTTCACATTAAATGCTAATAAATGACATGCCCATTATACCCTGTAACATTTATTCCACCTTTTGAATGCTGACAGGAACAATAGGAAGTGACAGAAACGTTTCTTTTAAAGGATGTTTTTGACACAACGTGTGAAAGATGGATATCAGGTTAGCTAAAAGCAAAGCATTGAACATCTGGTCTGCCAGCAATGAAATCCAAAAGCCTTTCTGCAGCATTTCAGTTCACTTTAAGTCTGGAAAAGTATCAACTCTTGCCTCTGAACATACAGGTTTGGAATTGTCTCTTATAAGAGTAAAAAGTAATCTGCCATGGAGATCAGTGATATTTTTAATTTCTGCACAGTGATTGTTATCATATTTTGAAGCCATCCTGGACCTCTGAATGAACATAGGCTGAACTAAAGATACAGCACCTTGCTAAATGACATGATCCTGGTCAAGCTTTTCAACAGCACCACTGAAATAAAATAAAATAAAATAA